>PVIU01012368.1:0-60347 GCA_004026605.1 Ondatra zibethicus | reverse complement strand
AATGAGAGGTAATGAACAATTATAACATTAAGCATAGGTGCATTTAAGTTACATGTATGATCACACACAGAGAGAGTGAACAGGAATTGGATGAAGTGGGTGCCTTTTGGTGGGCCCTACCAAAAGGCATGTTATTGTATAAAACACAATGCAACAGAGTCAAGAGGAATTTAGAGACAAAAACATAAGTAAACCGGGGACAAGGCAGGGTATACTTCAGTAGAGATGGGAGAACTTGGTCATCTGACCTAGCTCGGTGGTAAGGTAAGAAAGTTAACACTGGAGAACCAGGCAGGGAATACCTCAGTAAAGATGGTGGAACTTGGTCACCAGACCTGGCTCTCAGCCAAGATGGCTACGAAGTCACCTGACCCCAACCCCAGAGAAAATAGCGCGGTCACATGTTGTATGGAAAAGTTACAATTTTGAGATGCAGGGATTTTTAGCTTAATAAGAGACCTAGAGGTGTAATCCGCCTGTGGCTGAGCCGCCCTGGCACAAACCGCAACTGGAATTTAAAAAAAAACAACCAGCAGGAATCTTAGACAGACATGGATGGCTGCTACCCACAGCAGAAATTGTGTAAACCCACAAAACACCACTAAGCGTGCACAGTGAGGCGTCCCTCCACTGTGGACGGGGTGTGAATCCGCTGCGACCTTCCAAGACCCACGGGAGGGCGTCCCCTCAGGCCAAAGACCGTGGGTGGGAAGGTAAGACCTCCGGAGAGGCCGGAGGCTGCTCCGAGCAGCCTTTTACGAGGAAGAAAAAGGAAAGAAGTGGAAAAAAGAGAAAAAGATCTGAGAGACCCGGTCTCTCCCGCTGCGGGGTAGAATGGTCCCGGACCATTCCAAACACAATTAAAGCTGAGGAAAACAATCCACAGGTCAGGTGAATGGTTGGGGGCAGCCCCCGTGTCTCCAAGAACTGCAGGGGGTTGCCGGGAGCTCAACCGGACAACTCCTAGGGTTCAAGGAAACGGTTAAGGCGGCCGGAATGGAAAAACTCATCATCAGAGGCACGTGGGTCAGCTCGTTGTAGAAAAAATCCAAAAATCCTCGGTTGCGATTCCCCGAGTCTTGTGCAGCACCAATGTTGTGACAGTACAAAATTTCATCGTGCAACTCAGACTGGTGTGCACATTTAAAACTGACCTTTCCCATCCAGCATCCTCTCTCCTCCTACCCTCACTTTTCCCTCATTCTTGAGGCAGATACTCATGTAGCTCAGGCCAGCCCTGAACTCACGATGGCGTCAAAGAGCTTTAACTTTCGATCCCCTTGCCTCCGTTTCGCAAGAGCTGGGTCACAGGTGCTTGCCATCACACTGTTTCTGCCATTCTTGAGACTGAACTCAAAGTTTCATGGGTTAAGAAGGAGGTCATCAGATCTCCTGGGACTGGAGTTACCAACAGCTGGGAGCAGGCATTTGAATGTTATTATAAGGGGCCAGAGTTCTGACTTTTCAGTCATTTTGCTTTTTTGTTGTTTCAGAATCCTGTTGTGCAGCCCAAGTTAGCCTAAAATTTATGTCAATCTTCCTGCCTCAGCTTCCTGAGCACCAGGATTACAGGTGCGAGTCTGCACACCTGCCTAACTTTAATTATTTCCATTAGAAATATAGCCGGGCAGTGATGGCACACACCTTTAATCCCAGCACTCAAGAGGCAGAGGCAGGTGGATTTCTGGGAGTTCGAGGCCAGACTGGTCTACAGAGCAAGTTCCAGAACAGGCACCAAAGCTAGAGAGAAACCCTGTCTCGAAAAGCAAAACAAACAAAAAAGTACATGCAGGCAAAACACTCATACATATAAAATAAAATAATAAACAAATCTTTAAAAATTAAAAAATTGGTGGACAGTGATGGCGCACGCTTTTAATCCCAATACTCAGGAGGCAGAGGCAGGCAGATCACTGTGAGTTAGAGGCCAGCCTGGTCTGCAGAGCAAGTTCCAGGACAGGCTCCAAAGCTACAGAGAAACCCTGTCTTGAAACACCAAAAAGAAATAGAAAAAAGAAAAGAGAAAAAAGAAAGAAAGAAAAGAAAAAAATTAAGAAACTAATTAACCATTGTGAGCTTGGGCTGCTCACAACCACCTGTAACTCCAACTCTAAGGGATTCCACACACTCTTCTGGCCTCCTTGGGTACCTACACACATGTGGCATTCACTTACACACACACACACACACACACACACACACACACACACTTTCTCTAACTCACACACAAACATAAAACATTTTTAAAGGGCTGGAGAGATGGCTCAGAGGTTAAGAGCACTGATTACTCTTCCAGAGGTCCTGAGTTCAATTCCCAGCAACCACATGGTGGCTCACAGCCATCTGTAATGAGATCTGGTGCCCTCTTCTGGCCAGCAAGCAGACAGACAGACAGAACACTGTATACATAATAAATAAATAAATAACATTTTTAAAAAGATTTTTGAGGGGCTGGAGAGATGGCTTAGAGGTTAAGAGCACTGGTTGTTCTTCCAGAGGACCTGAGTTCAATTCCCAGCAACCACATGGTGGCTCACAACCACCTATAGTGAGATCTGCCTACAGGCAAACTGCGTACATAATAAATAAATTAATCTAAAAAAAAAGTTTTTTGAGGCCAGGTGTGGCGGCACATGCTTTTAATCCTAGCACTTGGAAGGCAGAAGCAGAGTCAGGCAGATCCCTGTGAGTAGAAGGCCAGCCAGAAAGTGTCTCTAAAACAAACAGAGGCTGGAGAGATGGCTCAGTGTATAAGAGCACTGGTTGCTCTTTCAGAGGACCTGGGTTCAATTCTCAGCACCCACATGGCAGCTCACAACTGTCTGTAACTCCAGTTGCAGGGAACCTGACACCCTCACGCAAAATATATACAGGCAAAACACCAGTGCACATTAAATAAATAAATATATAAATCTTTAAACAAAGAAAATTTGAAGATTGGAAATATGGTTCAGCAATTAACAGCACTGACTGTTCTTCCAGAGGTCCCAGGTTCAATTCCCAGCACCTCTGGAATTGGAATTACTCTACCAGCACAAATCAATACACATAAGATAAAAATAAATAATATTGTTATTGTGACTGGAGAGACAGCTTCATGGTCAAGAACACTGGCTGCTCTTGCAGAGAACCAGTTTCAGTTCTAATTCCTAGCACCCATATGATGACAAGTAACCATCCCTAACTCCAATTCAGAGGATTATCACCTTCTACATTTGTTTTGTTTTTTTGTTGTTTTTGTTTTACAAGACAAGGTTTCTCTGTGTGGCCAGGCTGGCCTCGAAGTCAGAGATTCACCTGTCTCTGCCTCCCAAGGGCTGGGATTAAAAAGGGCATGTGCCACCACTGCCCAGCATATAAATAAATATTTAAAAATATTTTTTTAAAAAAAATATTCCTTTTGCAGGGTGGTGGTGGCACATGCCTTTAATCCCAGTACTCGGGAGGAAGAGGCAGGCAGATCTCTGTCAGTTGGAGGCCAGTCTGGTCTACAGAGTGAGTTCCAAGGCAGGCTTCATAGCTACACAGAGAATCCCTGTCTTGAAAAATAAATGATAGATAGATAGAGAGAGAGAGAGAGAGAGAGAGAGAGAGAGAGAGAGAGATTGCTTTTTAAATTTTTTTTAGGGTTTTTTGGGGGGTGTTTGTTTGTTTTTGGTTTTTTGAGACAGGGTTTCTCTGTGGCTTTGGAGCCTGTCCTGGAACTAGCTCTGTAGACTAGGCTGGTCTCAAACTCACAGAGATCCGCCTGCCTCTGCCTCCCGAGTGCTGGGATTAAAGGCATGCGCCACCACCACCCAGCCCCATATTTCTATATGGTGTGGCAGCCAGGCTCTGAAGCCATAGGCCCCACTTGAGATGGTCACGTAGCCCTGCAGACAGGCTGTCACTGCCCTAACGAAAAGTCAGGATGTTGTTGCTCCTTTCTTTGTAATTTGGAGGATGCCTGATAGAGATGCTAATTCAAACCTATGTGACAACTAGCATACACAGCAGACAGGTGGATGCGGACGTGACAAAACGCCATCCACCTGGCTACCTAGGAGACAAAATACTGGTGTATTTCCCGCTCAGTTTCTGTTTTGGTATATGTGGGCCCATATTTCATATAAGATATTTGCAGGCAGGCTCTGGCCATGCTTAATTTCCTTGGTAGCTGCAGACCTGCCAAACAAGCTGCCCGCAAGACAAAGGCCAGGAGATATGGCTCCTTCCCCTTTATTGTTGTGTAGATCGCCTGGGAAGAAGTGTTGATTCCAAAGCTGGTAAATTAAGTTGCAGGTGTTTCACTAGCCTGTGTCCCCCGGAAAAGGAATATTAATGAGGAGTCCACCTTGGTTTACCTGGAGATTTGTAGAATAAATGCGGGTAGTTCTTGAGGATGGAAGAAGCCTGAGATGCCTTTCCGAGATGACTGTATGAACTGTGTCTCATTATTTCCACACGCCTCCGTATCAATACACTTAGGGTAAGGTAAATAGTTTCTATGTTGGGGCCACAGTCCCCGACAGGTATAAAAGCTGTTTGGAGAATAAACGAGAGAAATTCTTCAGAATGTGAACTCAGGACTTCATGAGGGACCACTAAAAATCTCCCTCCCGATAAAGTCATGTGAGTTGTGTCTTTATTCACACGCCTCCACGCCGGTCCAGAGAGAGAGTTTATGTTGGGGTCTGGTCGAGAGAAATAATTTATGGTCCAGGCTAGCACTGGACCCTGACATAATTGCGCCCAACGTGGGGCTGATCCACGAACCCCCCCAAAAAAAAACAGAAAAAAGTGACCAGATGTGAGGAACCCACAAGAAAAAACTCAGTGGATACGTGAGTAATGTGCGCTTAGATAACAAAGCAGGACAAAATTTAAATCGGGAGTAAAAATGTGTAAAAATAAAAAAGTATTCAGTTATATATGTTGGTAGCTAAAGTGAGAATGGAGCAAAAACAATGACAGAATTATTGAGAGTCTGTAAGCGTGATAGATGCAGAATTGCAACTTTTATTGCTTGCTAAACAGGTAGAAAAAGTGAAGGAAAAACGGCTTTTGGCCCAAGAATCACCAGGTTACCACTGAGATAGAGGTGCCACGTGTGCACAGTAGCCAACAAATCTAACCCACCTGCAGGTAAAAGGCAAGCAGGAGCAAGAGTTAAGTTTAGAAAGCAAATTTAACTTCACACAGTCTATAGAACAGAGGAGAGGATTCAGAAATTCTCCTAATTTTATGATTTACAAGTTAAAATAAAAAAGATAGTTAAAAATCTGCCCGCCAGTGCTCGGGAAGGCAGTCTAACAGACAAAGAGAGCCTATATCCTACCCCCTGCCATGCGGTGCAGCTTCAACTGGAAGCTGAAAGGCAGGTTTGCAAATAAGGTAGCCTTAGAGAGCTGCAGCTTCAGATAATTAAAAATAAATAAGCAGGTTAAAATGTTTCTTTTCCATTTCACAATTTTGCTTCTTTGTCAAAAGTCTGCTGTTTGTAGGCATATAAATTATGTCCTTTGCTATACAGAAGTTTCTCAGTTCAAGAGATCTGATTTATTAATTGCTTCTCTCAATGTCTGTGCCACTGAGGGTGTGTTTAAAATGTACCAATACATTCAAATATACTTCTAATTTTTCTTCTACGAGTGTTGGGATCATTTACGCAAACAATGAAGACTCCTCCATAGACGGGCAACTTCTACAGAAGAGGGCCCTCCTATGGGTAAGGGTTTACTCTTCTGAGATGACCTAAGACAGGAGGGTCTTCTGTCTTATAAAAAATTTAGGGAGGAGATGTTGGGATCATTTGGAGTCCTGGCCTCCAGCTGCTCTTCCCTGCTAGAAATCTTTACTTCTGATTTGAGTTACTGAAAGCTGTGTCATAATTGTTTACCAGCTCTGCTTCATGAGCACATGTTGCCTTGAGGATCAAAGGATAAGGTTTTCACCTGTTGACCCACCTGACTGTTGGGTATATAAGCCTCCATGGTGCTATTGAATAAAGGGCTTCTTACCAGTGACTAGAGGTTCATGTCTCTGTCTCTCTGTCTGTGCTGTCTCTGTGTGTCTTTGTGTGTTTCAACCTCCAGCCCCTTTCCTGAAGCTTGCGAACTGTATGGTAGCGCATAGAGTGTAGACAGGCGTTGTGCACTGCATAGGAGGTTCAGTATTGTTGGTTTTATGTTGAGGTCTTTGATTCATTTGAATTTCAGTTTTGTGCATAGAGATGAATATGGATCTGTTTTCATTCTTCTACATGTTGATGTCTAATTAGGCCAGGATCATTAGTTAAATATGCTGTCTTTTTCCATTTTCCTATCAGCTAGGCAGACTTGCAACCTAAGAGGAGGATAATTTACAAACTTTTAATTAGATATACAACAGTTAAAGCCTTAGTTATAATATTCTTATGGGAGATATTGAGCTACCAAGTAAAATTCTTAAAGTGAGCAATGAGTCAATTTCCAATAGAGAGCTTATAGAAGCTGCCAGACAGGTACGCAAGCAGGTAAAGTATAGATCAACAGGTAAAGTATATAATAATCAACAAGTACAGTATATTAATTATGATTCAGCTATAGCAAGTGTTGTGTATAAAGTATAAAACTTATTCTACAGCAGTTTTATAAAAAACAAAATCCTTTTTGTAACTACATATTTTCATTTTTGCCAGTTAAGATATTAAACTTTTAATTTAAAGCAGTAGCTTATTTAATACAAAAGAGCAAGATGGAATCTAGGAGATAGTTTAGCAGAGAATTGAATAATGATCAATGTTTAATAAATAAATAAAGCAATAGATTAATTAATAATTTTAAGATAATGATTCTTGGACAATTGTATTTGCTCAATTCAAAGGCCAGAGCAATAACTTGTCCCAGATGATCGTTGCTGCAATTTGCTAATGTTATAGCTAAAGATCCTTTAAAGAATGTTATGCTAAATTTTGCAAATGGCTCTTCCAATGGAAGAACTGCATATAATGTGAATAATAAAAGAAAATTGGGGCTGGAGAGATGGCTTAGTGATTAAGAGCACTGCCTGCTCTTCCAAAGGTCCTGAGTTCAATTCCCAGCAACCACATGGTGGCTCACAACCATCTGTAATGAGGTCTGGTGCCCTCTTCTGGCCTGCAGGCATACATGCAGACAGAATATTGTATACATAATAAATAAATATTTTTAAAAAGAAGTAATTATAAAAAAAGAGAGAAAATTGTGGAGCATGATATGGTTCCTTGAAAACAACTTAAGAGGTTGAAAGTTGCAGACAGATCTGGCATAATGGCTCTAAGATGACATTTTCAAAGGCAAGGTGGAAAAGCCCTTGCAATGAATTATAAAAAGACCCTACCTGTATATTTGGTGTCAAGGATGTGTTTATGTTCTTTTTTCCCAGAAAGAAAATAAAGCTGGATGAGATGACTGCATGTACAATAAATAAAGTAGTGACAGACCTGATGACTTCATAGCTGCAAACACCCCCATAGAGGAGTTGGAGAAAGGAGTGGGAGAAGAGTCCATGGTCCAGTCTTCCCTGCCCGCACAGAGAGGAGTGCCTGATCGCAGGACCTGCTGTCACCACTGCAGGGTGCCACACTGCACTGAGGAACAGATGCTGAGCTGCTTCCAGACACCTGGGACACACACAGACCCAGAGGCCCTGCTGGGATGACCTGGCCACAGAGACTACAATCTTCTCCAGATTGAATCCTGTTTGCTTTGGAGCTGAGGTGCAGACTGAACATTTGACTGTTTTAATCTTTGAGACACAGAACTCATTTTGATTAAAATATTGAACCTAAGAACTAAGACCTAAGCTTTCCCCTCAGGGAAAGAAAGACTCAAAATAATAAATGACTAAAACCCCTCTTCACTTAAGAAGGGGGCAGACTAAGGGTTTAACTGCTGTTCAGAGACTGGAACTGATATTTTGATAACAGCAATATCACTACTCTTACCCATCAGAAAAGCTTTTCTTGTCTTTTAATTAATGTGGACTTGAGAAAATTGCAATATGTTTTATTGTTGATTCATTTTTGTGGTATTGACCTAATAATGATGATATTTATAACTACATATAAGATGATGAGAAAAATTTGGTATTGACCAATGATGCTAAAAAGTCGGTACTGACCAAAAAAAATTTTTAAAAGTTGGTACTGACCGACAAAATATGAAATTACGATGCAAAAAAAAAGACTATTGGAGAGTCGGTATTGACTGATGATGCAAAAAAATTATGATTTTGACTTGTTTTTATTGGCAATTACTAAAAAGAGGTTATGACACTGTAAATGTTGGGAATTATTGCATATGTTAAGAATTTTAGGTTTTGGGGCCTGGAGAGAGGGCTCAGAGGTTAAGAACACTGACTGCTCTTCCAGAGGTCCTGAGTTCAATTCCCAGCAACCACATGGTGGCTCACAGCCATCTGTAATGAGATCTGGTGCCCTCTTCTGGCCAGCAAGCATACAGACAGACAGAATATTGTATACATAATAAATAAATATTTTTAATTAAAAAAAGAATTTTAGGTTTTGTTACAATGTAAAAGATTTAAGAGCTGCACTAAACTAACTGAAGAAGCATTCTCAACTCAGGCAATTCTCTTCTCCTTTAAATAGGAGACTATAGCCTTTGGGAACATAATTATTCATAAAGCGTTATGATTTATCCTAATAAAAAGGTATGGCTATGAGACACAGGGCCCAAAAGTATATTTCTATCCACTAATCTCTTTTCTTTACAGAAATCAGCAGTCAATGACGGGTTTGAAGCTTCTTCTCCCCAGATGCCTAAGACAGGAGCTCGCATATATGGATGCCTGTTCCAAAGACGGAAAAATTTGGGTAAATAAAGAGGACTTTGCCCAAGCCGGGTGTGATCTGTCTGTCCTGTTGCAGAAGCACAGGTTTTATTAAAATTAATAAGAGAAAATGGATTGTAGGCCCATATTTCTATATGGTGTGGCAGCTAGGCTGAAGCCATAGGCCCCACCTGAGGTGGTCACGTAGCCCTGCAGACAGGCTGTCACTGCCCTAACGAAAAGTCAGGATGTTGTTGCTCCTTTCTTTGTAATTTGGAGGATGCCTAATAGAGATGCTAATTCAAACCTATGTGACAACTAGCATACACAGCAGACAGGTGGATGCGGACGTGACAAAACGCCATCCAACTGGTTACCTAGGAGACAGAATGCTGGTGTATTTCCCACTCAGTTTATGTTTTGGTATAAAAGCTGTTTGGAGAATAAACGAGAGAAATTCTTCAGGATGTGAACTCAGAACTTCATGAGGGATCACTAAAAATCTCCCTCCCGATAAAGCCATGTGAGTTGTGTCTTTATTTGCATGCCTCCACGCCGGTCCAGAGAGAGAGTTTATGTTGGGGTCTGGTCGAGAGAAATAATTTATGTTCCACACTAGTACCAGACCCTGACACCAATCTGATGAAGGCAATTCTTCAGCTGAGATTCCCTCTTCCCCACTGATACCAGCTTGTGTTGATAAAAAAAAAGCATACCAGCCAGGCGGTGGTGGCACAAGCCTTTACTCCCAGTACTCAGGAGGCAGAGGCAGGCGGATCTCTGTGAGTTCGAGGCCAGCCTGGTCTACAAGAGCTAGTTCCAGGACAGGCTCCAAAGCTACAGAGAAACCCTGTCTCGAAAAGCCAAAAAAGCATACCCACAGGGCTGGAGAGCTGACTCCGTGGTTAAGACTGTTCTTCCAGAGGACTGAGTTCCATTCCCAGTACTCACATGACAGCTCACAACTGTCTGTGACTTCAGTTCCAGGGATCCAACACCTTCACACAGATGTTCATGGAGGCAAAAACACTAATGCATGTAAAATAAAATTAAAAACAAAAAACAAGCTGGGTATGGTGGTGTATGCCTTAAATCCCAGAATTTGGGAGGCAGAGGCAAGCAAAGCTCTGTGAGTTCAAGGTCAGTCTGATCTACAGAGCTAGTCCCAGGACAGCTAGGGCTACACAGAGAAACACCGTCTCAAAAAAAAAAAAAAAAAAAAGAGAAAAAAACCAAAAAACACACAAAAACCATACTCTCTTCTGATATTCTAACCATATTTATTTTTATGTGTTTATATATGTTTGTGTGCCAGTGTGTGCATGTGCATGTGTCTGTCTGTGTAGGCCAGAGGACATTCTATCCTTTCTCAGGTACTTTATATCTTGCCAAACAGACTGGTCCAACCAGCCAGAGAACTCCAGAGAGCCACTCTGCCTCCTCTGGGAATCCCCAGCACTGGAATTACCAGCCATGCCTCTATGGGTTCTGGAATCCAGAACTCCCTCCTCAGACCCTGGCATCTATCTGATTTTTTGTCAGTTGATTGGTGTTTTTCTGAACAGAGAGCCTCATTACATAGTCCTGACTGGTCTTGAACTTGCTATGTAGAACAAACTGGCCTCCGCTTGCAGTGACTTTCCCATCTCTGCCATCCCACATGTCTGGATTGCAGGCTGGTCCCAACATGTCCAGTTTATCATTTTGCAGTTTTCATATTTTTACATTATGAACTTTTCTGTTTTTTAAATATATATGTATGTATATATATGTATATGTTTGTGTGTCTGAAACTTCTCTCAGTAAAATCACACCTGTAATCCCTGGGAAGGCAGAGGCAATAGGATCCACTCCAAATGCCAAATGCAATAGCACCTTGATATGTATAGCAAGTTCCTAGTCAGCCAGGGTTACATACCAGAAACAAGGTTGTCTCTGAAAGAATAAAAAAGAAGGGGCTGGAGAGATGGCTCAGTGGTTAAGAGCATTGACTGTTCTTCCAGAGGTCCTGAGTTCAATTCCCAGCAACCACATGGTGGCTCACAATCATCTGTAGTGAGATCTGGCGCCCTCTTCTGGCCTGCAGGTGTACATGGAGGCAGAATGTTGTATACATAATAAATAAAATCTTTAAAAAAAAAGAATAAAAAAGAAGGAAGGAAAAAAATATTCTTTTTTCTTTCTTTTTCTTCTCTCTCTTTTTCTCTCTTTGGTTTTGGTATTTCAAGACAGGGTTTCTCTGTGTAGCTTTGTTTGCCCTGGAACTCGCTCTGTAGACCAGGTTGGCTTCGAACTCGTAGAGAGATCTGTCTGTCTCTACCTCCTGAGTGCCGGGATCAAAGGTGTGTAGTACCATCCCTGGCAAGAAAATATTCTTAAATCGGGCATGATGGTGCATGCCTGGAATTGAAAGCCACCCTAGACATAAGACCCTGTCTAAAAAAGAGAGAGAAAAAGGAGGAAAAGAAAAACATCATGATTTTATTTCATGTATATTCCTGCTTACTTTTAAAGATTTATTATTTTAATTATGTATCTATTTATGCATCTGCATGTAGATATGTACCTGAGTATGGATGCCTGCAGTGGCCAGAGGTTTTGGATTTCCTACAGCCAAAAATGGAGTTACAGAGGGCTGTGAGCTGCCTGACATGGATGCTGGGAACCAGAGTTCTGTCCTCTGGAAGAGCAGCACATATTCCTAACCACTGAGCCATCTCTCCAGCTCCTATTCCTGCTTATTTCATTTATTTCTTTTTTAGTTTCATTTTTTTTTTCCAGACACGGTTTCTTTCTGTAGTGCTAGCTGTCCTGGAACTCATTCTGTAGACCAGGCTGGCCTCGAACTCACAGAGATCCACTTGCCTCTGCCTCTCAAGTGCTGGGATCAAAAGCGTGTGCCACCACCTCCCGCCTCCTTCTTATTTTGTAAGTGGACTACATAGCTGATTTATTCAGGGCTGGCAAGATGGGTCAGAGGTAAAGCGATAGTCTTGCAAGAGAGACAATAAGTGTTCAATCCCTGTAACCTGGGGTAGAAGAAGGGAACTGAAATCTGTCCTCTGATGGCTACAGTGCCAGTGTAGTGCCCGCAAGTTGAAACTCACAAATATAGTAGCACACACAGACACACACACACACACACACACACACACAAAATGGGGCTGGAGAGGTGGCTCACCAGTTAAGAGCACTGCCTGTTCTCCAGAGGACCTGGGTCTCATTCCCAGCAGCCACACAGTGACTCACAAATATCTCTAACTCCAGTTTCAGAGAATCCAGTGCCCTCGTTTGGTCTCCTGAGGCACCAGGCCCTTATGTGCTACACATTCATAGGCACAGGCAAAACATCTATACACCTTAAAATTAAAAAAAAAAGTTTATTTAAGCATTACTATCACTGAGCATTTACTTTTCTTTTTTTTAACATTTATTTATTTATTATGTATACAATATTCTGTCTGTGTGTATGTCTGCAGGCCAGAAGAGGGCACCAGACCTCATTACAGATGGTTGTGAGCCACCATGTGGTTGCTGGGAATTGAACTCAGGACCTTTGGAAGAGCAGGCAATGCTCTTAACCACTGAGCCATCTCTCCAGCCCCGAGCATTTACTTTTCATATTTAGTAAATTCTGTACAGGACATGGTGGAAAATGTCTTTAATCCCAGCACTTGGGAGGCAGAGACTGGGGGAAATCTCTGTGAGTTCAAGGCCAGCCTTGACTACATAGTGAGCTCCAGGACAGCCAGGGCTACATAGAAGGAAGGAACTTGTCTCAATAAATCCAAAAGCAAAAACTCTGCGATGCACATCTTTTTTTTCCTGAGAACCTTTGCATAACATTATTTAGTACAGGTTCCTAGAAGCGACAGTACTGGGTCAAAAAGGGTGCAGTATTTAAAGGTTCTCAGTTACTCAAGGATTACTGGGTCAAAGAGGATGGCTCATTCCAAATAAAAACATTGCCAAACTGCTTTCCAGGAAGGTTTTCTAATTCATACCAGCTGTGTGGGAACGGCACTCCTAATTCTCTGCTCCTACCCTTTGTGCTTGTGGCACGTATGTGTGGTTTCGTTAGCGGGGTTTTGCTACTTAACCCAGACTGGCCTGGAGCTTGTGCGCTAGTGCACAATCTTGCTGCCTTCGCCTTCTGTTGTCTGGATTTATAAGCATGCACCACCCAACTTCTTTGCAAGCTTCATTCTACCGAGTATTGTTTTCTTTTAGAATCCGCCTCCGAAATAATTTTCTGCCTCCACCTTGGTTTTTTCTTTTTCTTTTTTACCATAACTCATGAAGCTGAGTCTGGCCTTGAAATCCTGATCTCCCTGTCTCCACCTGCTAAATGCTAGGATTACAGATGTCAAACACCAACCCTGGCTTTAACTGTTTTTGGAAAAAAAAAATCCAGTTTGTAAATCCATGTCTGCTGACCACTGACAGAGGCCCACAAGAACAAGCACACTACTTGGAAATTATCCAACCTGACTTAATTCTCAGGCGGAAGCGGAGATTTTTACAAATCACTATGGTGGACTATACTGCAAAGGCGTCGGCTTTCCCTGTGAGGAAGCAACGTCTCGCGGGATCTCGGTGGTCGTTGGGCCCTCGGATTGGACTGCAAACCCCAACATGCAACGCGCTCCTAGGTTCGAGCCGCCGAATGAAGGCGCGGAGCCCATGTCACGTGTCCGTCTGCGTCAAGCGGCCGGTCGTCTCTCCCACGCCTTTTTCTTCCGCTTGCACCTTGGTCGCCATTTTATGTTGAAGGTTGTAGAACCTCCGAGTCTCATCGACTCTATGGTGGAGCATTTCGGAGTTCGACCAATCCTAACACCGATCTCGGAAAAAGAAGCCGCCTTTATCCGCAAGGAGGCGGGAATTGCCACGAAGCTCCTGTGGAGTGAGAGGAAGAAGCTGAAAATGGCCAATAGGAAAGAAGGCGTTGATGACGTCAACCAATTGGAACATGGGAAGACAACAGCCAATGGGAGTGCAGGGACTCCGGGACACGTGGGTGGGGGAGCCGAGCGCTGAGACCAAGGGCTAAAGCTGGGAGGTGAGTCAGTCACCTTGAGCATCGAGAGTACCGTGGGCCGAGCAGGGGCTGCAGGGGAGTGGGAGTGCAGGTGACTTGGGGCCGGGAGCCAGGGCTCCGAAAAGCTGTGGGCTGGGCCACATGGAGCAGCATTCGTCTCCAGGGTCGGGGAAAGACTGCGGGAGTTTTTAAGCTTTACCAATTAATGTTAATTGCCAACGGTAATGAGCGATAAACGGCCGCTGGGGAGAGTAGGGGACAGCTATGTAACATGGGCAGGACCTGCACGACGTCTGCCAGTTTCTGCCTCCAGCCTTCCCGGGAGACTATTCCTTTTCGCAACATTTCCCTCTTGAGGCCTGAGCCGTCTCCTTTATTTCCGATCTCAGTTACTGTTCTTCTGCATACCCGCTCCGCAGAAAGTGTTTGACCCCGGAATCGGCGCTGTCCTTCTGACCTCTAATGCCCTCCCTAGCTGGGGCACAGGAAAAGAGGGGTCGGGGAAAGCGAGCGGAGGTGGATCGGGACGACTAAAGGTCGCCACTGTAAGCAGACAACCAAGTTTTCATAGGAATTATGGGTTTTTTTTCACCCTCTCTTCTTGCAGATTGAAAAATGCAGACCACCAAGGCCCTGCTCGTTACTCCAGTTCTGGTAAGCTGTGGCTCCGGCTTACCCCATAGTGTCGTGTGTGGAATGGGAGCGAGCTTGTGTAATGAATGGAGAAAGAGGAGCTGGTGCCCATGATGGTGATGGCTCTTTGGGGGAGGCTATAAGATCTGATACAGGTAACCTATCCTTATTCAGGCCTGTAAACCAAGCTACGTGGCTTTCTGAGTGTCCTCAGAGAGACTGGAAATGACCTTTTCTTGTAGCCCTGGTTTGGATGTAGCCAGACAACCGGAAAACAGTTTTTCTAAACCGTGCCTGCGTGTTCAGTTCATCTGAAAAGCTTAACACTCCCAGTGCCCAGACTGTACCTTAGACCAATTGCATCAGACTGTGAGAATGGAGGTGGAACTCCAAGCTTTTTTTTTTTTTAGAACTCCCCAGGTGGTTCCAGTGTTCTGCCAAGTTTGATAGTCATTGCAGTAAATGATGTGTCAAGAAATCCATTTCACTGGGGTCTCTCCTAAGATGGCTATTCTCAGAGCCAAACCAGGCTTTCTGGCCCACTGCATGCAGGGCATGTTGCTCTGCGTTTTAGTAAATTTCTCCCTTTGGTGCCTTTTGTTATCTCAGTACACTTCCTATAGCTGTCTGGATGTTTGAGTCTTACTCTATTCTAGGAAGTTGATTAAAGCTGTGCCCTTGGAAATGAACTTTGGTACCTGATTTGGTTTGGGTTTGGTTCTGAGGACTGAGCCCAGAGCCTTGTGAGTGCTTTCCAGCCTGGTACATGATGTCAATGGTGCTGGCTGCCACTGCTGGCTACTATAGACTTTGAGGACAACTGTGTCTGGTGCAGACCTACTCAAGAGAAATAAGAATAAGTTGATTGACCTTGAAATACCTTGGACTGGTTTTGACAGGCTCTTATCAATTAGATTTGGTTTTGGTTTTCTGGTTGGGTTTTTTTTTAATATGTATTTTGGGTTTTGGTTTTCAAGACAGGGTTGGGTTTTGGTGTGTGTTTGTTTCTGATTTGGAGTGCTGCGTCTTTCTGATTTTACAGATCCGCTCCTGTACCAGGGGTCTGATCAGGCCTGTGTCTGCCTCCCTCTTGAGTAGACCAGAGGCCCCATCTAAACAGGTGAAACAGGTAAGGAAGTAAGGCTCCCTAGGCAAGACTGAATGGTTTTTAGGAGAATTGGAGAATCTATGATGCTCTTGTAATTCTAAGACTCAAATACCAGTCATAGATGTGACTTGCCCTGCCTGAAAACAGGGCCGACATTCTCCCTGCAAGCAGGGAGTTCGGCCCTGGCAGGCTCTCACAGCTGTTTCTTAGCTCAGGTGGGTGGGGGGAGAGTGGAGCCAGCCCCCTGCCAGGTGCCTCACTGCCCCCTTGCTCCCTTCCGTCCTCCCTCCTTTCCTCTCTTCTAGCCTTCCTGCAGCAGCTCCCCTCTCCAGGTGGCCAGACGGGAATTCCAGACCAGTGTTGTTTCCCGGGACATTGACACAGCTGCCAAGTTTATTGGTGCTGGGGCTGCTACAGTTGGTGTGGCTGGATCCGGGGCTGGCATTGGAACAGTGTTTGGTAGCTTGATTATTGGCTATGCCAGGTAAGTTTGGGGCTGCCCATAGCATTTTGCAGTATAAGTTCCACCCCATTAGGGCAGAAACGTAACAGGAAGGGAGCCTTTGTGTTGATGTTATTTACCTCCTATTTCTCCTGTGACCTAAGTCAGAATTGAAGTATGTAGCCCACCTGCCACGTTTGAACTTGCCAAATTGTTAGTCTCCTTTCCTATCTGTGTAGGCGAGGCCCTTTTGGAATAGCAGCACCTTCCCCTTCCCTCCCCTGGACCTTCACCCTTTCGTGTCCCTGGCAGGAACCCGTCTCTCAAGCAACAGCTCTTCTCCTATGCCATTCTGGGCTTTGCCCTGTCTGAGGCCATGGGGCTCTTCTGTTTGATGGTCGCCTTCCTCATCCTCTTCGCCATGTGAGGCTCCACGGGGTCACCCAGCCGTCCCTGCTGCTTCGACTCCATGCCGGTCCTGGTGCTGGAGTGTGCTAAGCTTTACCATTAAACAACAACGTTTCTCTAAACCATATGCCTGTGCCTGTCTTTCTACTCTGGGGGCTGGAAGAGGCTTTGGTAGAATGAGAAGTGACGCTTGGGTCAGCCTTGGTGATAAGGAAGTGGGCAGAGTATGGAAAGGTCCCAGTGTCTCTCAGAACAGCTATGAAATAGCCTAGGTAATCATGGTTGGTACTTTATCCCTTTCAAGTTCCATGTTGTTGGCTTTTGCTTTGTTTTAGGGTTTTTTGTTGTTGTTGTTTTTGGTTTTTTGCGGGGCCGGGGGTCTTGTTTTATTTTGTCAAGTTCTCAGGACCTTACTGTGTGGCTCTGGCTGGCCTGGAACTGGAACTTGCTATGTAGACCATGCAAGCTTTGAAATTATAAGATCCGCCTGTTTCTACCTTTCCAGTGCTGGAATTAAAGGCGAGCGCCATCACTGCCCAGCAACAGGTAACATTTTTGAGATGCTTAATTTGCAGCAAACTCTAAATGTTTAACAGCAATCATGTGAATTGTAAGCATAGCCATTAAACTTGTAGGGAGGCAAAATAATTTGTCGAAAACACTGAGCAGGTAAGTGGAATTAGCCTACACTTAAAAGTGCTACTCATTCTGCCCCCCCATCTTCATTTTGCCACATAATTTAAGGTAGCATATTAAAGGTAGAAATGTTGAGCTGGTGAGATGACTCTGGGGTAAAGAGTTTTGTTTGTTTGTTTGTTTCGAGGCAAGGTTTCTCTATGTAGCCCTGGCTGTCCTCTGAAGACCAGGCTGGCCTCGAACTCAGAGATGTGCCTGCCTCTCTCTGCCTTCCAAGTGCTGAAATTAAAGGTTCTTGCCACAACGTCTATTGACCTGAGTTTGATTCTGGGAATCCATAAAAGATCAAGGTTGGGGTCAGCCGCTTTAATTGTATCTAGTTTACTGTAAGTTTCATTTTCATCATCAATAGCTTTGAAATGTTCTTGAATAAACTGAAGACAAGTTTCCTCTTAGAGAATCTATAATCTTTGCTTGAGACAGAGGGTGCTATTGGAGGGTGTCAACTAATGAATTGCTTAGTCATTGTGTAGCATCTTCTGTGCCTGGGCCTTCCCTCACCCTCAGTTGGCTAAAATGGCATTGATAACCCAGGTAAGATAGTGATTAAACTGCTGCCACCCCTCCTGGGGTGTGTGTGTATGTACAAACTGGCATGAGAGCTTTTGTGTGCATGCAGGCATTCAGGCCAGAAAAGGCTGTCAGATCCCCAGCAACAGGAGTTACAGGCAGATGTGGGTAGTAGTTCTGAACCCACATCTGCAAAAACAGTACGCACTCTTAACCATTAAGCCAGCTCTCCCATCAGGAACGAGTTATTTTTACAAGTAAATAAACCAAGGAAAAGGTGCAGAGGTGGGGAATCCTGTCTTAAGGATGCATAGCTGGTTAATAAAATTGTAGAACCTGTTCTTATCACTATGCTGACTCACTAGAGTTCCTGAGTTCAGTGACTAGCCCAGGGTCATGCAGCAAGCCAACATTTCCAACCCAAGTCCATTTGACATTTTCTTCTGTATTTCTCGGCTTAGGGTGGTTTGTGTTCAGTGAGGCAGTAGGAACATACCTAGCAGCCACTAGATATCAGAAGCAACAGATTCTCAAGCTGACTACCATTGACAATGTCCTCCTACTTGGTTTTCTTGAAGAAATTCCCCCAGGGTTACCAACCAGTGCTAAGTCCCAAAACAGACTGGCAGTCTGAAGCCAAAGACAAGGAACAGGACTGAGGTTGGCCTGGCTAAGTGTCACCAAGGGAGCAATAGATGAACTGGCAATGCTGCTACAGAATAACATAACCTTGAGGGCATGATGCTGGCACCCTTGCCCGGTCACTTGCTTTAGAGGTAATCAAAGAACACTCCCCAGGGAAAGTAGTTGCTTTTTCCTTCCTGTGAAATGCCGGGAACCTATTTTTCTTCAAGAGACTGAGAAGGCTCTTCCCTCCCATCCCAGGTTTCATAGAGTCTTGCGATTAGCTGAACTTAACAGATCAGCAGGGCTGGGAATCTGGCAGACGGACTCTTGGAGGGGAAAATGCTTTCATATCACTATAGGCTAGTTAGTATTATAGCCTCCACTCTAAGCCTTCTAGGATCTGTGGCATAGGAGTTGGTGCATGCATGAGATTATTTTGCTTAGTGCAAAATACTTGTAAATGAATAGAGATGTTTTGATCTTAGGGGGTTTATGTGAATAAACTGCTCTTGAGAAAAGCATAGGAACCATAATCTTAGGAGCTGAGCGTGAGTCTGGCAGTGTGGCTCAGGGTTAGACTGCCTGCCTAGCTAGTGTGTTTGAAACCCTGGGTTCCATTCCCATAGAGAGGCAGGGAAATCAGAAATGCATGGGCTTGGGAGGCAAACAGAAATACAGATCTCAACCCTGTTGTCCCATCCTAGCTAAGATGTTACTATCTCCTTTGAGTGGTGACTTCTTTATCTACCGTGGGAATGAGACTGACTTCTGTTGATTTTTAACAAAAGGAGATATTATGAATAATATTTGTAAATATTTATATATTTTATTACATATATAATTTGTAATGTACAAAATTTTGCATATGTGTACAGGTGTGCTCCTGCGTGTATGTACCAGGTTTTACATGCTGCTGGGGACCAGGGCAAGCATTCAGCCAACTGAGCTACATCCTACCCCATCCATCTTATTTTTTGACAGTCTTACTGAATCTGGAGCTCAGATGCTTTTAATTATGTTTATGTGCGTGTGTCTGTGGGTGTGTGAGTGTAGGTGCCTGAGTTAGTCAGAAATGTTACATCCTCTGGAGTTGGACTTTCAAGCCCTTGTGAGTTGCCCAGTCTGAGTGCTGGGAACCAAACATGGGTCCTCTGCAAGAGCAGTTATGCACTCGTAACTGCTGAGTCATCATCCCAGCCCCTGAACCGGAGCTTTTACATAAGTGCTGGAGATCCTAACTCGGGTTCTTGGGCAGCAAGCACTTTCCCCACTGGAGTGTTCAGCTTTTGTGAATGTGGCTTATGCTAGTAATCCCAGTACCCCCAGGAGGATGCAGGCAGTAGAAGTAACAAGCCTTTGCTTCATAGCTAGGTTCAAGCCAGCCAGTCTATGTGACATCCTACTTCAAACACAATCAACAGAACTAAATATATTCATTTTTGGAGGGGGGGTTCAGGTATTAAAAGCTTTCAAATATCTTGTCCAAGCTCTGTTTTTTTTCCATAGTTCCGGGTTTCTGATCTAGTAGGGAAATGTTCATGTATTGCTGACACCATACCAAGACAAGAACCTGAGTGCTGGGGGGAAAGGAATGCCTTCCTCCACACCCCTGGGACGCACACCCCTGAGAAGTGGGAGAAGAATCTTCATGGTGCATCTTTTCAGAAAGTGATCTGAACACTTGTCAACCCCTGCTGTCTGAGGATGACACCTGCAAAGTGTTAGCAAGTTGATTTGGCCCAGTGCAGAAGTGGGGGGGGGGGTCCTAGAGCTGAACACTCATGGGAAGCTGGCTCAGCTGTCAGCAAGCCCCACAGGGCATAGGAGTAGTTCCAGAAAGCCTGCACTGCCCTCTAGCCAAGTTCCCTGTGGAAAATAGCCAGATGTTGCCTTGAAAAAGTCAATGGAGACTGGAAGGAGTTTGCCAGCTTCCTTTCTGATCACGTGTCTCCTCATATCACCCCCACCTCCACTCTGTCAGTGTCCCCAGAGTTCCTCTGGTGGGTGGTGAGCTGGTCTGGTCCTTTAGTAGCTGCCATCTTCAGCAGTCCCTCAGGCCTTGACTTGCAGGTTCTTTGTGGAAAGTTTGGCTCAGCACTTTAAAAACAAATACCTAAGGAAGGGGTGGAGAAGAAGCGAAATGCTGGAGAGCTGTGGCGGGGAAAGGGCCCATGGCGGCAAGGCAGGGACTCCTTCCCATCCTGCTGACCTTTGTGCAGCAACCTAATGGCCCTAGAGCTACAAGGACAGGGGCCCCAGGCTTCTTTGCTCTAGAGGAGGCCCTAGCCAATGGCCAGACATGAGTAACCAAACCACTGAAATAAAAAAGTAGCAAGTGCTATAATAAAGGATGAACAACCAACCATAAGAACCAGAAGAGGGGGTAATTAAAACTAATTCATAATAATAATATACCTGGAAATGTTACAGCTTGGCAGAGAAAGTGGAATTCCAATCGGCTTTAAAAGATGTGTAAGAATAAGTTTATTATTAGCCCTGGGCAGTCATTGTGTCCATTATCACGTTTTCTTTTAGTATCTTCAGTTATTGTTCCAGTTTTACTATGAGGAGCAGAGGTTTGGAGAGGTTAAGATTTCTGGTAAAGCAAGAGGGAAAGAGTATTTTAAATATAAAAAATATGTAGAAAGGCCTAAAATAGCTGGGCATGGTGGCACATGCCTTTAATCCCGGTACCATAGAGGCAGAGATAGGTGGATTGCTGTGAGTTCCAGGCAACCAGAGCTATGTAAAAGGGGGACAAGCTAGAAAGGAGAAGGTGACAAGTCAGGGAGGTGCCAATTATCCTTACAGTACTTGTCACTTTTAAAAACACTGGTGCTGGGCATGGTGGTGCACGCCTTTAGTCCCTGCGCTCTGGAGGCAGAGGCAGGCAGACCCCTCTGAATTCAAGGCCAGCCTGGTCTACAGAGTGAGTTTCAGGACAGCCAGGGCTACACAAAGAAACCCTGTCTGGAAAAATGAAACAAACAAAAAAACCCACTGGTGCAAATATCACTCTCATCCTCAGAAAAACCTCAAGGGGTGGTATCTTCTTCAACATTGTATAACGCAAAACAAAAAAACAGGACTTTAAAGATGGTGGATGTGGTACACATTAAAAAGTAATCTTTGGCCAAGTGTGATGAAGCATGCCTTTAATCCCAATGCTTGGGAAGCAGAGGCAGGTGGATTCATGGTATATATAGGCAGGTTCCAAGACTGCACAGTGAGACCCTGTCTCACACAAATCACCTGAATCTTTTCGGGAGGTGTGTTAGTGAGAGGGCCTCATAGCCCACCCTGGCTTCAAAGATATATAGCCAAGGGTGACTTTAAACTCCTCACCCTCTTGCCTCTTCCTCCCAAGTGCTAGGATTACAGGATTGTTATACCATGACTGGCTCTAAAAATCAAATCTCCTAAACTAGGCAAGCATGGTGACAGATGCCTGGATCCCAGCCTTGGAGACTGAGGCAAGAGAAAATCCTTTCAGGTTTGAGGTCAGCCTGTGTTACAGTGTGAAACCCTGTCTCAAAAACCTAATCTCTTATGTCTGGATCTAAGGCAATATTCTGGTTATTGCCCCATCATTTCCAGATCTCTAACTTGAAAAGTGTTTTAGCCAGATATGGTGGTGCAAGTTTATAACCCTAGCACTCGGGGCTGAAGAACACTGGGAGTTTGAGGCTCATCTTGCTATGTAGGTAGATGGAGGGAGAGAAGAACTCTGGTACAGAAGCGAGAACACACAGAGGAATCCCTCCATTTCAAAGGCAGGTTTGGGGCCTCTGTGACTGGAACCAGGTTTGGTTCCCAGCACACACATAGGGTTTCACAACCATCCACAACTCCAGCTACAGGAAATCTAAAAATGCCTTCTTCTGACCTCCATGGGCACCAGGCACACACATGGTACACAGACATGCATTCAGGCAAAACACTCATACAAGTAAAATAAAATAATGTTTTAATAAAATGTTCTCATTAAAAAGAACAAGCCCAAACAAAGATACATCAACAAAACATGGAACCACTATAAAATATTTTACTGATTCGCCAGGTGGTGGTGGCACACGACTTTAATCCCAGTACTCTGGAGGCAGAGGCAGGTGGGCTCTCTGTGAGTTCAAGGCCAGCCTGGTCTACAAGAGCTAGTTCCAGGGGCTGGAGAGATGGCTCAGTGGTTAAGAGCACTGACTGCTCTTCCAGAGGACCTAGGTTCAATTCCCAGCACCCACATGGCAGCTCACAACTGTCTGAAGATCCAGTTCCAGGGGATCTGACACTTCACACCAATGCACATAAAATAAAGGTTAAATAAACCATAAGAAAAAAAAAAAAGAAAGAGCTAGTTCCAGGACAGGCACCAAAGCTACACAGAGAAAGCCTATCTTGAAAAGAAAAAAAAAAAGGGCTGGAGAGATGGCTCAGTGGTTAAGAGCACTGGCTGCTCTTCCAGAGGTTCTGAGTTTGATTCCCAGCAACCACATGGTGGCTCACAACCATCTGTAATGAGGTCTGGCGCCCTCTTCTGGCGTGCGGGTGTACATGGAGGCAGAATGTTGTATACATAATAAATAAATCTTTTTAAAAAATTACTGATTACTTTTATTTACTGTTAAGTTCCTAAGATAAATTATCCTAAGTCCTATGCTGAATTCACAAATAACAAGACAGAGCCTCGGGTGTGTATGGTTAGAGGGTGCAGAGGGCAGGGCGACTCATCCCAAAGAACCATAATTAGTAAAATGACAAGGTAATATGTAGTAAGTGTGGGAGAGACAGTGGCACAAAGTGATTTGAACTTGTCTGGAGTCAGATGCAGTGCTTCCACTTGCTCTCAGTGTGACCACGTGTGTATGTCTGACCTTTGTACACCTGCTATCTTTCCACCTGTCAGAAAAGGCTAATAACAGGCCTCACATCATAGAACCGGTGAAAGGAATAAATAAAGCAGATAAAAAGTGTGTGGCCTTAAGGACTCAATTAGCAGCTTCAAAACACAATAAAATATTAGCTATTTCCAAATCCCCAGACCATTTGAGAAAATGCACAAATTAAGAAAACATGGGCTTTTGGGTTTTTAAGAGACAGGGTTTCGCTGAGTATCCTGGCTATCCTGGAGTTTGAGGCTGGTTTCAAACTCGCAGAGATCTATCTGCCTGCCTCTGCCTCCCAGTGCTGGCATTAAAGGCATGCACCACCACTGCCTGGAACCAGGCTTTTCATTTGTTGGTTTTTATTTTTTGAGACAGGGTGTCACTTTGTAGCCCAGGCTGACCTTGAACTCAATTTGTGGGACCAACTATTCTGGAACTCACGACCCTCTTGTCTCCTCAGCTTCCTTAGTGCTGGAATTACAGACATGTGCCATCCTAGGAGCCAGGCTTCTTCGGGGTGTTGGGGAGACCTAATCCAAAGTGAGGCCCTGGCCATTTGTTCTAGAATGAGTATTCATAAATGGACTGAAAATAATATGAATATTTCACTGGCTGTGGTGAGTTATGCAGGTAATCTCAGCACTGGGGAGGCTGGGGTAAGCAGCTGTATATGGAGACCTTGTCTCAAAACAAAAAATTCATATACTTTGCTGTAGAAGTATCAGTATGTTTGTTATGAATTTGCCTCAGTCCAGCTGGAAGGGTTGTCTAAATTCTCAGTCGTGTAGTACCACTGGTTTCAGGCAGTTTTATGAGACTATATACACACATTCTCATATTCATGTCTGGAGGACACAGTTTAAGGTCTGTTCCGCTTAGTCATAAAATTAATTTTCTTATTACAAATCTCAGTATAGTTCTAAGAAATCCAGAATTTCAAACCCTTAATTCTAGTATTAGCGGGGAGAAAAAAATACCGAGCTTGGAATCAAGCTTGAAGTTTGACTCCCTCTACCAAGCTGCCATTATTTCCAGGGCAATGCCTAGCAACAGCTCCTAACCATAAGCAGGCCCTTCATAAATAAAAACTGAGGAAACAGAAATGAGGTGGGGTTTCATTCGCAGGTTTTCATTCCGTTTTCCCTCTTGGTCCAACCGCAGGCAAGGGGCAATAGTAGTCCTTGGTGGAAGAGAAGACGACGAGGCATGAGCCATCACAGAACCGTGGAGACGCGAAGGACCCTAACTAAGACAAGCTCTCCCTTAGAGCGTTCTACAGGGAGGCTGGACTTGAGTCCTACCCTAGAAGAGCATCCGATGGTCCCTCCCTTTAAAGGGATAAGCTGTGGCTCTCTCAATCTTCTCTGAACTTCCTTCTCCCAGATCAGCACTTGAACATAAAGCCTTCCACGGAGGTAGGCTGCCAGGGCCTCCGGAGGAGAGCAGAACTAGCGCCAGCCTGGAACGACTAACCCGCTAGCCCCCGCCCCCAGCCCTGGAGGACCGTGGGTGGACGCTCTGGCAGCACGCCTCTCTCTCGCTGGTCCGGGAGGAGGTGGGCGGAGTCAGCGCCGCCCGGGCTGGGGAAGCGGAGGGTGGGGACACTCTGGCCCGGCTCTCGGTGGTGCGGGAGCAGCGGCCGCTCTGGTCGGCGGACGTGCTGCTGAGCAGTCCCGGAAGCGAAGCAGCGATGGCGGAGAGTCCGACTGAGGAGGCGGCGACGGCGACGGCGGGCGCCGGGGCGGCAGGCCCAGGGGCGAGCGGTGTTGCCGGTGTGGTCGGCGTTAGCGGGAGCGGCGGCGGCTTCGGGCCGCCTTTCCTGCCGGATGTGTGGGCGGCAGCGGCGGCGGCGGGCGGGGCCGGGGGACCGGGGAGCGGCCTGGCTCCGCTGCCAGGACTCCCGCCCTCGGCCGCTGCCCACGGGGCCGCGCTCCTTAGCCATTGGGACCCCACGCTCAGCTCGGACTGGGACGGCGAGCGAACCGCGCCTCAGTGTCTACTTCGGATCAAGCGGTGAGCCGGGGTTTTTCCTCCCTCAGCCGGGAGCTCCGGGACTCGACCTTCCCCGCCCCCCATTCCCCATCGGGGCTCACTCCCGCCTCATGTCTTTCCAGGCCCAAACCCTGCCGGCCTCCGCTGACGGGGCTTTAGTGTCTCTCTCTCCCTCCGTCTCTCTCCTCAGCACTCAGCCCTGCACGCCCAAACCGATCCACGGGTGCCCTCGGGCCTACCCCGCCCCTTGGCGACCTCCGGTGAGCCTTGCGGCTCGGTTCTGGACGCCTTTTCCCTACCCCCTCTCATTCGCCCGAAACCCGACCCTTTTGCTCTTCGGTAACGTTGGGTCCCGCCCTTCGCGCCTCCTCTCTTCCCTACCCCACCAGCCTACCTAGAGGCTGCCCTCAGGCCCCACCCATAGGTCCCCCCTCATCTCTTCTGGAGCCCCGCTTGGGACACTCTGCCTGCCTTGCCTTGTTGCAGACTCAAGCCAGCCTTCCTTTTTACCTTTCCTTTCCTCAAATCCCCACCATGGTCCTTTCCCCAGGTCTAGATCGCCTCCTGACTTTTCAGGTCTTCTCTTGAACCCCGTTTCCGGTCTCCCCAAAGCTGCCCCACTCTCACACCTGTTCCAGAAACTCAAGTTCCTCCCCTCTGCTAGTATCACTTTGGATTGTAATATCCTATTCAAGAACTTTTTTCCTGTATCTCCCCCCTGGATTGCCTTGTCTGATTTACTTTTGTGAAGCAGATGTGCTCTGTTCAAATTTAGGAAACAGAAGGCCAATGGTCTTTCCGTGCTTGTTTCTTGGGTGACTGATCTTAGATCGTATCGCTTTATAGATAAATGTGTTTTTGCAAAAGTGCTTACTTAGTGTGATACCTATTGAATGGAAAAGGGTAACACTGTTGAACAGCTTCCTGATGACCAGACTCGACTCTCTCCATGCCCTTTATAGGTATTATCCTGAACATTCCAAGTCCCTTCAGGTGTTTGCCCACCTACGTATTTTTCATGTTTCTAATAAAAAATAAACTACACCGTGTGTTTAAAGGACCTGGCCACAGTGCCAGACACAGAACAGCAACTTCACAGAGATTGCCACCTCTAACTTCAACACAGAATTCAACCCCGTGGCAGTTTGATGCTACCAGTCTTGATACACCTTTGAGTTTAGCCCAAACATGTCTTTGCTCTGCTACCCTACCATGTCTCCGGACTTCCTCATAATTGACTTTTCCTTGAGCCAGTTCTCAACTGATCCATTCTAGTTGATTAGATAATGACCTAGAAGTTTCATTTATCCTGGTCACTAAATGTCATCTTCCAGATAGGAAATTCTGGTCCTTTCAGAGGGTTCCTTTCTCCCTACCATGAAGAACTCTATCCTGTTAGTTTCCTGGACACACAGACTATGGTGGACTTACTCCTGCAGTTTTCATGTAGTCTCCTTACCAGCAGAGGCCCACCATGTGGCTTTTGGAACAAGTTTAGGAGTAAACTTGATGCCTTCTCAATTACTTTTTTTAAATCTCTTTGCTCGGTTGTAGTGCCTGGGAGTCTGGGAAATAGATGGGAAGTAAATGAGTTTCCGTGTAGGAAGAAGTAAATGGGATGTGGCTTTTCCAGGATGACATCTGTTTCTGATTCCATTGGGATGTTGGCCCCCACCTCCAGGGAAACAATGCCCCTTTGATAATAATTTGCTCTCTGCTCGCCTGACAAGTATTCAGATGAGATTTCTCAGCCAACAAGACAGTGCAAACATTTGTGGTACCAAGCACCACTTTCTCGAAACCCCTGGGCTCACTGAGGTGATAATAGCTGTCCTGCTCCAGGGTTTTTCCCTTTTCTCTCCTCACTCCTCCTACTTCCTCTTGATGTTATACAGGGATATCATGTCCATTTATAAGGAGCCTCCTCCAGGAATGTTCGTTGTACCTGATACTGTTGACATGACTAAGGTATGTAACTTGATGGGGTGGGGGCAGGGGAATTATTGGAAAATTAGACTCTTAAAGTTGAAAGAGCCTAAAACATTATTTAGCTTTCCTCTTGTAATAGAGATGAAATCAAAACCCCAAGAAAGTAATTGGCTTGCCCAAAGTTGCACAGTGAGAAGTGGAGCAGAATCTTAAGTAGGTCTGTTGTTAGGGTACACACAGGTATTGTTTGGCTTGGAAAATCCTCAGCTTAACAAGATGTGCCTATTGTTCCATCTTAGCTATTAATAGGCCACTCTTTCCCTCTCAAATGCTCTACCCTAGGTGATAAATTATGGTCACCCTATCCATTGTACCCCCAAGCTCTTGTTCCTTCTTAGCATCTTGATTTTTACTATGGTACTACAAGTCAGGTGCAGGGAAAGGTGGTGATGTGGTCATCTCGGTTTGTGGTAAAGGATCCTTTTCTAGATCCTAGATTTGGAGTCTCTCCCTCCCCCAGAGACCTGTTCTCTTGTCCTCTACACAGAACTCTTCCTACATAATGATCATATTTCTCTGGCATATATACCTAGGCTTCTCTATCACTGAATGTTCTCAGGAGTGAATTTGGACATATGCTGTTGTTGGGAAGAAATCAGATTTCCTAAGTCTAGTGTTTTAAGCAATAACTAATGAGTTCAGATTTCCTAAAGTAAAAACTTAGCTTTTGTATTCTAATATACTTTTTTATTTTGAATAGACTTTCTTTTAAATTGATTCCCCCCTCTTTCCCCCCCCCATGGTTGAAAATGTTTTTCCTTGGACATGGTGTCTCCAGTCAAATGCTAGAGTAATATGCTAATCCCTGAGGCCTTAGAATTGATGCCAGTTGACTTTACTATTTCCAGAGTTTGCACACTAGAATATAGCCTACTGTGTTGCCAGGACAAGGTAGGATTATAGATTGAGGCATGGGAATGCAAGGTCCTTTCCCCTTTGGCTGTTATTCTGAGCATACTTAAGTCGTTAGAAGCCTTTGAAAAAGAGGTAGAATTGAGCCAACTCAGGTTTGCTTCTCTTCTTGAAGGGATTATGTCCAATAATTACAACTTGTGGAGGAAGAGAACTTAATGTTATGTTTTAAGGAATACTTAAATATATATATATGTTATTTATATTTTTTTTTATTTTATTTTTTACAGCAGTGTTGGGGAGTTTTGGGGGATGGTTTGTTTTCTGTAATGTACTCCTGAGTTTTCCCATTTTTCTTTGTATCTCTGACATGGAAATGGTAGTTTTGATCCTCTGGAGGAAGCAAGCAGACATCCTATTTATCCATTGTAGTCGTCATTTCTGCACCGTTATTGGCGCTGGTGCTGTAACCTCCAATCCCTTTCTTCCATTCATCTTACTTCCCCTTCCTGTCATACAAACATAGAGTAGAATTGTGTCATAGGCATGGTTGACCTTGGCAAATCCAAACATCTCAGTAAAAATATGGATTAATTCCTTAAACATAAGAAAATGCTATTTTACATGTTTAGGTTCCATTTGTTGTCCATGCACCAATCAGCGTGGTCTGATGGGGAAAAAAAAAAAACAAAAACAGAACCCCAACCTTTAAGGTAATATTGACAAAGGTCATTTTTCACCTCAGGCTTTAACTTTTGAATAGAACTCCAAGTGTGAGGTATGATGCTGTCCCACTATAGTGAGATTCACTTACTTTGAAGACCCACTTACGGGAGTGGGCCCCCAGGCAGTTCATTCTGTGTAGTGAGGACGTAGACTATGAACACCAGGCAATGCATGTTCCTGGTGTGGTTAGCAGGTGGAAGCCAGGAGGGGCTGTGGTGGGGCATCACCTCACAATTTTAAGGTTTTGAGATGGGGTTTTATTTTTCAGATTCATGCATTGATCACAGGCCCATTTGACACTCCTTATGAAGGGGGTTTCTTCCTGTTCGTCTTTCGGTGTCCACCCGACTACCCCATCCACCCACCTCGGGTCAAACTGATGACAACGGGCAATAACACAGTGAGGTTTAACCCCAACTTCTACCGCAATGGGAAAGTCTGCTTGAGTATTCTAGGGTAAGAGGAGACTTCTAAGTGGCCAAGTTGTTATTAGCAAATAATCACGTTAGAGCAGCCATCATCAACTGGGATACCTCAACTGAACCAACAGCATAAAAGTGGTCAACTCTTCAGTTCTCAGGATGGTTCCTGACTGGAGTCATTATAGATGGAAAGGAGTAAAACCAAATTATTATATATATATGAGATGTGCCAGAAATTTTGGGGCATGCCAGTGGTCTGCTTTTGGGGCTGTGCAGGTGATTACGCTGTACACTCCTTTGAGAACTCCCTTAGAACATTAGGGTCTTACTTTTTTCCATAAGGCTCGAGAATGACTCCAGGACTGTTATATTCATGTAGTGGGTGTCTGAATGGAGTTTCTGAACTGGTGCCCTTGGAGGCGGTGGTGATAATAATGATTATGATAAAATAATAATTGAATAAAAAAGTCCAAGTTTGGAAATCATAGCAGTTATGAAACAGGTATCAAATATACTCCCTGGTGCCACTGGGGTGTTGCTTTGTGGAGTTTTTGCTCATTCTGTACCAGTTACCTTTGTGAGTTTAAAATTCAGAATGAAGAATGTCTTGTAGCATGTTTTAGATTGTTCTTTTGTGATCCAGAGTTCCTTGAAGTAGAGAATAAATACGGATTGGATATTAAGAAAATCACCCAAACTGGTGATCCTGTTTCTTTCTTCCATCTAGCACATTTCTAGGTTTGTGTGAGAAAGGCAGCTGAAACATATTAGAGATCTGGTTTGTATTTTTCTAGAATTCTCAAATCTAAGGCAATGATATACTATACTTTATACTGTTGATAGATGACAGTCTGGAAGTCCCTTTGAAGGAGAGTGCCCATAATAAGTCCTTCATCTTATTAGGCTACATAAGTGTCTCTGCTGGTGGGATTGGGTGTATGTGTGTGTCCCTTGGTAATATGACAACTGAGTCTTGGGGTTGGTGTGAAATTTGTTCCTGAAAGCGTTAGTGAGCTAACGTGAAGCCATTTTGGATACTTAAGAGCCATAAAAAGAGCAGGCAAAGAGTGGTGGTGGAGTGAAAGGGGCAGAAGTTAGTTGCATGGAAAAGACCCATCCAGAAATAGAAAACTTACAGTTAAGAATCATGGAGTAGAAAAATTCTTAATATTTTTAGTTGGCTACATTAGCTTTATTGGCTTACTTCCTTCTCTTCATACCTAGAAAGAACCATTGAGCTGACTGGCTGCTGAAAGAAATAGAATGAGAGCTGACCCTGTTGACTTGAATTCCTGTCCATGTAAAGTAGGGAGTAGAAGGCAAAGTTGCTAGGAAACCGCTGGGAGAGAGCAACCTGTGAAGTTACTGTTCCACACCCCTGACTTGGGCCTTCCTCGGGTGTAGAAGAGAAAGGGCAGTGCTCAGTTAAATAAGCTAGTGTTGGCTCAGGTTGTGTTCCGCTTCTATCTCTCATGGCATCTTGGGGTTTTTTTTGTTTAGTTTTGTTTTTTGGTTTTTCGAGACAGGGTTTCTCTGTAGCTTTGGAGCCTGTCCTGGAACTAGCTCTTGTAGACCAGGCTGGTCTCGAACTCACAGAGATCCGCCTGCCTCTGCCTCCCGAGTGCTGGGATTAAAGGCGTGCGCCACCACCGCTCCGCCAGCATCTTGTTTATTAATTGATCTAAAATAAATACCTACCATGCATGGTAGGGCCAATCTCTGTAAGGCCAAGGCCAGAATGGTCTATGTACCAAGTTCTAGAACAGTTAGCACATTAGTGAGACACTACCTCCCAAAAAAAAAAAAAAAGGCACTGATGTCCAACTGACCCACTTCTTTAATGCCTGATGTGGATGTGGTTTAGTTAGGAGTGGTGTGGTACATGCCTGTAATCCCTGGAATTGAGGCAGAGACAGGAGGGTTGCTTTTTTAAGTTGGAGAATAGCCAGGGCTATTCTAAGACCCAGTCTAAAAAAAAGATTGTGTGGGGTATTTTCCCTGGTATTCAACTTGTTTTCCACATTGTGAAAATGTACCACCTTCCTTTCTATGTTAGCAGAGTTGTGTATCTTCAGAGAATTTATCCTGCTTGGCTTGTTACAGAGCGGAGTCCCTGACCATGAACTTTAATGTGTAGCCTCATAGACAACAGCTTTAGCCACCTTTGTGCCTCTGATTAGCTGTTTTTCCTCTACCAACTCTGTCACCACCAATAAATAAATAAGCATTTTGAAGTCACAGGTTAACATTTAGACAACCTTTAGAGTTATTTTCATTAACTTGGATCCTTGTTTTGGTAGGGTAATCTTTCTTGGCTACTGTTTCTCTTCCAGCTCAAAGAAAGTCTTTTCAGAGTTGTCTTGCTTGCTCTCTGTTTTCTTCTGTTCTCAGTTGATAGAAGGATGTAGGCCTTTGACTGTTCTGGTAAATGAGAGTAAGACAGAAGCTGGGAATTTCCCAAGTATTAATAGTGAAAGAGAAACTTCCGGTGAGTCACTAATGATGGTGATGATGCTGCTGTCAGGTTTCCCTGGCTGTTCTCTGCATTACCCTCTTCCCACCCTTCTCCTGTGTTTGCAGTACATGGACTGGCCCTGCCTGGAGCCCAGCCCAGAGCATCTCTTCTGTGCTTATCTCCATCCAGTCCCTGATGACTGAAAATCCCTACCACAATGAGCCAGGCTTTGAACAGGTAAGGACTCTTAGGCCTGCAATATCAGAGGCTATAGGTGCTCTGAGCTACTTCTTGAAAGTCTTTCTCTTTTTCTACTAGGATAGCCCCATATAACACCAGTATAGGGAAGAAAGGGAACTGACATGGATGCTCTTTATTTGCAAGAATTATAGTAACAGCTGGGCATAGTAAAGCATGTCTTTGACCCCAGTACAAGGGTTGCAGAAGCAGGTAGATTTCTGAAGTGAAAGTAAGCCAGGTCTATGTAGCGATTTCTAGGCCAGGTAAGATTGTATAGTGACACCCTGACTAAAAAAAAAAAGAAAGAAGCCCGGTGTGATGGCGTATGCCTTTAATCAAGTGTGTGTTGTGTGGTGTACATGCATGCACATATGCACATGGCATGGAAGCCAGAAGAGGGTCACCTGGAGATGAACTTTCAAGAGATTGTGAGTTGCTATATATGATTGCTGGAATCCAGACTCTGGTCCTCTGGAAGAGCAGCAAGTGCTCTAAACTAGCCCCCTAGCCTAGATTTCCTTGCTCCAGTCTTTCCCAATAGTGAGAATCACAAATCACAGACCTGTGTCTTTCTCTAGCTGTCTATTATTTTGGAGATAGAAAGTGTACTATATTATTTGTGTAGTTAAAGGTGTTAGTTGTGGAACAGGCGACGGTGGCACACACCTTTGATCCCTGTACTCAGGAGGCACAAGCAGGCGAATCTCTGAGTTCAAGGCCAGCCTGGTCTACAAAACAAGTTCCAGGACAGCCAGGAATGTTACACAGAGAAACCCCGTCTTAATAAACAAAAAAAACTGAGAAAGGGGGTAGTCATTAGTAAAGGCAAGAATATTCTAATTAGCATTGCCAAAAAATAAAGCCATAGGAAATGCACATTTACCAAAGGTAATGCTGTATGCCAGGCTGTGCTATTCCTATATATGTGTATTGTTTAATGTTTATGCTAACTATGAGGTAAATATTGTCCTAATTTTCAAATGAGGTGATAGAGGATTTTGTTTTTCTTTTTCAGATGATCTCATATAGTCCTCAACTTGTGTGCATATTATGCACATGCATGTTTGGGGTAGAACCCTACAGCCAAGTGCTGTATAACTTATTTACATATGTCTAGCCCCCAATTTTTGACTTTTTTTTTTTTCTGAAACGGTTTCTCGGTGTAGCTTTGGAGCCTGTCCTGGAACTAGTTCTCGTAGACCAGGCTGGCCTTGAACTCACAGAGATCCACCAGCCTCTGCTGGGATTAAAGGCGCTCACACCGCCACCACCACCCGGCATCTTTTGACTTCTTTTTTTGTTTTGAAAAGTTAAAAGGTTCTTCCTTTGATAAATTACAGTAGATAGTGATAGTGGGGTGTAGCCCTACAGACATGAAAAGGAATTAACCAGAAACCTTCAGCATTGTTCCCCACTTAATCCTTACTTAATAGGCCTTTTATTGAGACTCAGGATAATCTGATGGATCTGGTTTACTGGTTACAGTCATTGACCTATAATAGAATGGCTGTTTTTATAGAGAGAGAGGTCAAGGGTCCGAGGCTTAGTTGTTTGTTTTGGACCTACGGTGGATAAGGTGTTCTTGGACTGTGTGTGTTTATTTGGGTCATGTACCCTGTACTAATCCTGAGTATCTTTGTACTAACTTTTCTCTTTGACTAAATGGGTACTATGGCATCTTTCAAATTACAGGAAAGACATCCAGGAGACAGCAAAAACTATAATGAATGTATCCGGCATGAGACCATCAGAGTTGCAGTCTGTGACATGATGGAGGGAAAGTGCCCCTGCCCTGAACCCCTACGGTATGTGCCACTAAGTGTCCATCCATTTTAGAGACTCATTTTGTACCTGTGAGGATGTTTGCATCAGAGTCCATTGTTAATAGATAGAGAAAAGTAGAAAGAGGGAGGATTCATTTATTTATTTATTTATTTTGGTGGCGAGGGGGGGGGAGTTCAAGACAGGGTCTCTCTGTGTAACAGGCTTTCATGGAACTCGCTTTGTAGACCAGGCTGGCCTTGAACTCACTGAGATCCACCTGCCTCTGCTTTCTGAGTACTGGGATTAAAGGCGTGCGCCACTCTTTTTCTTCTTCTTCTTCTTCTTCTTCTTCTTCTTCTTCCTCCTCCTCCTCCTCCTCCTTCTTTTTTAGATTTTATTTAGTTTTATGTGCATTGGTGTTTTGTCCACATTCATGTCTGTGTGAGAGTGTTAGATTCCCTGAAACGGTAGTTATATACAGTTGTAAGCTGCCACGTGGGTGCTGGGAATTGAACCCTAGTCCTGAAGAGCAGTCAGTGCTCTCTTAACCACCCAACTATCTCTGCAACCCCCTTAATTCATTCATTCTTTCTTTCTTTTTTGGTTTTTCGAAACATGGTTTCTCTGTAGCTTTGGAGCCTGTCCTGGAACTAGCTCTTGTAGACCAGGCTGGCCTCAAACTCACAGAGCCACCACCGCCCGGCTTAATTCTTTCTTGTTTGCTTTAGATTTTTTTGAGACAGGGTCTCGGTATGTAGCTCTGCTATCTTGGAACTCACTATGTAGACCAGACTGGTCTTAAACTCACAGAGATCTACATGCCTCTGCCTTCTGTGTTCTGGGATTGAAGGTGGTGTGTCCCTGGACCTACATCTAACACTGAGCCCTAAACCTTTGTTTTATTGCCTTTGTTTGTGTGGTTTGTCACACTTCCCTGTGGGTGGGTGGGTATGTGGAGGCCGGAGGTCAACATTGGGGCCTTCTATTCTTTCTTTCTCTCCTTTTCTTTTTTTTTTTTCTTTTTTCCTGGTATTTTGAGACAGGGTTTCTCTGTGTATTCCTGGCTGTCCTGGAACTTAGTCTGTTGACCAAGCTGGCCTCCAACTCTGAGATCTGCCTGCCTCTGCCTTCCAAGTGCTGAGATAAAAGGCGTGTCCTGCCACACCTGCTTTTGTTTTCTGTTTTTGGAATGGTTTCTTACTGAAGCTGTAGTTGACCGTTGCTGCTCAATTGGCTGACCACCAAGACCCCAGGATCTACCTGTCTGTTCCCTGAGAGCTCTAGGATTATAGACGTGTGCCACACCCAACTTTTACATGAGTGCTGGAATCTGAACTCACACTCTACCTACCAAACACTCTGCTTTGTTTTGACACAGGGTTTTACTTTTCAGCCTAGACTAGCCTGGAACTGCTGATCCTCTTGCCTCTGCATTCTTAGTTCTAAAATTACGAACTAACACCACTGTGCCCAGTCTGGTTCATTGTTGACAGAGTTTTCTGTCCTACCTGGTTTCTGTCCTCCCACCAGGTCCCACAGTCGTTCAGCCCCAAAGAAATCACACAGAGGTCTATATTTTATAAACTGATTGGCCCGTTAGCTCAGGCCTCCCATCAACTCCCATAACCTACATTAACCCACCATTCTTATCCATGCTAGCCACATGGCTCAGCACCCTCCCCAGCGGGGCAGGTCACATCTTCCCTCCTCGGTGTCTGGACAGGACTGGGGAGGAATGGACTTCCTTCTTTCCAGAACTCTCCTGCTCTCACCGATCCGCCTCCACTTCCTGTTTGGCCATCCCACCCACACTCCCTACCTGGCCACTGGCCAACCAGTGCCCATCCAAAACATAATTGACAGAATATAGACAATTGTCCCACAGCAGTTCATACTTTTAAAGGACAAGTGACTGTGGTTATCTAAGAAGTTGAGGCTTTTGGGGGTGGGGGGAGGTTTGGAGGTAAGTTGGTTTTCCCAGGACTAAAGGTGTGCATCACCATTGTCCAGCAGGTTCCTAGTTCTTTAAGAGTATGGAGTATGGCCTGGCGGTGGTGGCGCACGCCTTTAATCCCAGCACTCGGGAGGCAGAGGCAGGCGGATCTCTGTGAGTTTGAGACCAGCCTGGTCGACAGAGCTAGTTCCAGGACAGGCTGCAAAGCTACAGAGAAACCCTGTCTCGGAAAAAAAAAAAACAAAAAAAAAACAGAGAGCAAGAGAGAGGGAGTATGAAGTATGATGGGGAAGGTAGTGCATATCTTTAGAGAGCCTCTAATTTGATGAAGGTGTGGAGAGAGAGCCCAATGAGAGTAAACTCCATTAAAACCAATTTCAGTGCCGGGGTGGCGCACCCCTGTAATCCCAGCACTTAGGAGGCAGAGGCTGACGGATCTCTGTGAGTTCAAGGCCAACCTGGTCTTCAGAGTGAGTTCCAGGACAGTCAAGGCTACACTGAGAAATCTGTCTCAAAAAAAAAAAAAAACAACAATTTTTCTGAGTGCTAAAACTAGGTGAACTTACTACAAAGTCAGTTCAAACTTCCTAAGAGGAAGGGATGGTATATGTATGTATGTAACGAGAGCAGGGGAGGGGGCAGTGTGTGTGCGCAAGTACTCTTGGATACCAGAAGTCAGGTCCCCTGGAACTAAAGTTACAGATAGTTATAAGCTGCTGTGTGTGTGCTGGGACATAAACCCAGGTCCTCTGGAAGAACAGCCAGTGCTCTTTTTTTTTTTTTTTTAAGATTGTACACAATGTTTTGCCTGCATGACGGAATAGGGCACCAGATCTCATAAATGGTTGTGAGCTACCATGTGGTTGCTGGGAATTGAACTCAGGACCTCTGGAAGAGCAGCCAGTGCTCCTAACCTCTGAGTCATCTCTCCAACCCTGACAACCACTGCTCTTTGTTTTTTTTGTTTTGTTTTGTTTTGGTTTTTTTTTTTGTTTTTCGAGACAGGGTTTCTCTGTAGCTTTAGAGCCTGTGCTGGAACTAGCTCTTGAAGACCAGGCTGGCCTCAAACTCACAGAGATCCGCCTGCCTTTGCCTCCCGAGTGCTGGGATTAAAGGCATGCGCCGCCACCACCCGGCTTCAGCCAGTTTTCTTAAAAACACAGAGCCATCTCTCTAACCCCAAAGAGGGTGGGGTTTTCCCCCACATTTTTATTTATTTATTTACTTGTTTTTTTGTTTGAGAGAGCATCTTATGATGTAGATTTGGCTGGTCTTGAACTTATAGAAATCCCTGCCTTTGCTTCCCTAATTCTAGGATTGAAGGTATGTGCCACAATGCCCTTTTTTTTTTTTTTTTTTTTTTTTTCAGTACAGGGTTTCTCTGTGTAACAGCCCTAGTTATCCTGGAACTAGCTCTTGTGGACCAGGCTGGCCTCAAACTCACAGAGGTCCACCTACCTCTGCCTACTGAGTGCTGGGATTAAAGGCGTGCGCCACCACCTAGCTCACAATGTCCTTTTTTATTTTTAGTTTTAATTATGTACATGTGTGTTTTTTTGCCCATGGATAAGCACATGTGAGTGTGGTGTCCAGGCTAGAGGAGAGTGTCAGATACACTTGAGCTAGAGTTCAAGCAATGTGAGCCACCTGACGTGAAACCGACTCTGCTCTTCTACAAGAGTAGAGTCTCTTAACTGCAGAGACATGTGCGATTTGGCATTAAGATTAGGAAGTGGCTGGGCAGTGGTGGCGCACGTCTTTAATCCGAGCACTCAGGAGACAGAGGCAGGTAGATCTATGTGAGTTTGAGACCAACCTGGTCTACAGAGACAGTTCCAGGATAATTGGGAATACTCAGAGAAACCCTGTCTTAAAAAAAAAAATAAAAGGAAAAACAGAAACAAACAAAAAAAACCCTAAGATTAGGAAGTGACTGGGACCTGTGCCTCACGTTTCTGACTTGTCTGTTCAATTCCCAGGGGAGTGATGGAGAAATCCTTCCTGGAGTACTATGACTTCTATGAGGTGGCCTGCAAAGATCGCCTGCATCTTCAAGGCCAGACTATGCAGGTAATATAATATTTTCTTGCTAATTCTCGAAGCCCCACGCAGAACCTGAAGAATCCACCCATCACCCAGGTTCCATCCACATCTCATAAAATGTCACAACTAAAGAATCCTTTGTCATTTGAGGAGCTGAAGCCATCAAAAAAGACTGCTTTGCTTAAGAAAGTGTGTGGAGATGATTTCTAGACATGGCATAGTTATACTCAGTCAAGTTGGAACAATCTGTTCTGGACTGTGCATTACAACCCTTTCTTTCTAGTCTAGTCCTTTCAGCTCTTCCAAGAACATAGAGACTACTGAGAAGCTCAAACATTATAGAGAATCACTGTTGGAATTCTGACCCTGACCCTGTGGGCTTGCGGGGAACAGTGGTTTAGGGTGGCCTCAGGTGTGTAGTGTCATGTTGATTCCTACTCTAAAGGTGGTAATAAGTTCTCTGCTTGTACTGGGCAAAGGTGCTCTGGCTTCATATAAGAATAGGCTCACCAGGCATTGGTGGCGCATGCCTTTAATCCCAGCACTCGGGAGGCAGAAGCAGGCGGATCTCTGTGAGTTTGAGGCCATCCTGGTCTACAGAGCAAGTTCCAGGACTGGCTCCAAAGCTACTGGAAAACCCTATCTCTAACCCCCTTCCCCCAAAAAAGAATAGACTGTAATGAGGCCAGTAGCATGCCTCAGAAGATAATGCAATTGGCACACAAACCTGGAGACCTGAAGTTATTTGTTTGTTTTTTAAATAATTTATTTAATTTCATGCACATTGGTGTGATGGTGTCAGATTTTCTGGACCTGAGTTACAGATAGTTGTGAACTGCCATGTGGGTGCTGGGAGTATTTGAACCCTAGTCCTCTGGAAAGCCAGCCCCTGGAGACCTGAGTTTAATCTGTGGAACCCATGTAAAGGTGAAAAGAGAGAACTGATTCTACAAAGTTGTCCTCTTACTTCAGTATGCATGCCATGGCATACACATATATATCGTGCATACAATAATAATAATCAAATTTAAAAGCATGGGTTACATATGGTGGTCCATTTCTGTAATCCTGGGAGCTTTGGGTAGGAGAACTGCTATGAGTTAGAGACTTCTTAGTAAGACCTTGATGTAATTTTTTTTTAATGCAGATTAAGGAAAGGCCTTTCTTTCTTTCTTTCTTTCTTCCTTCCTTCCTTCCTTCCTTCCTTCCTTCCTTCCTTCCTTCCTTCTTTCTTTCTTTCTTTCTTTCTTTCTTTCTTTCTTTCTTTCTTTCTTTGTTGGTTTTTCGAGACGGGGTTTCTCTGTGGCTTTGGAGCCCGTCCTGGAACTAGCTCTTGTAGACCAGGCTGGGCTCGAACTCACAGAGATCCACCTGCCTGTGCCTCCCGAGTGCTGGAATTAAAGGCGTGTGCCACCACCGCCCGGCCTATTTTATTTTTTTTAAACAAGGTCTCATTTTGTTGCCCTGGCTGTCTAGAACTCTAAGTAGACCAGTCTTTCCTAGAACTAACAGAGATCGGACCTCCTGTGCTTCCCAAGTGCTAGGATTAAGGCATGTGCCACCACATCCAGCTTAAGAAGGGTTTGTTTTTATTAGAGAGGCAGAGGCCGGTGGATCTCTTGAGTTAGGCGAGCCTGGTCTACAAAGCGAGTTTGAGGATAACCAAGGCTACACAGAGAAACCTGTCTTGAAAATCCCCCCCCCCTTTGTTTTAGCAAAGAGAGTGTTGCTGATCTACTCACAGACTTATCTGCTTGATTAAAAGATGACAGTCCTTCTGTCTTGGAGCGTCAGCTCAGTGGACTTGGATTCCTTCCTGGTGGTCTTGCTTAGAAATGGGATGACTTGGATGGATATGGCAGTACATACCTACAATCTCAGTTACTGGAGAGATGGTGGGTGGTTACCTGCGTAGTTTAATGAGACCCTTTCTTCAAATAAAGGACTGAGGATTTTAGCTTAGTGGTAGAATTGCCTGGCATGAAGACGACCCTGGGTTCAAACTTCGTACCTCCAAAAGAAAGTAAAACTGGATTGGGATGAATTAGTTGACTAAGCTATCATGACTTTCTTTCTTCAGCTCTTCTTGGGCTGTTTCTATTTATGCAACACCTTTACAGTAGGTGTTTGTTTCTTAGTAGCTTCTCTATGCACTTACCCGAAACAGGACTTGTTTCCTGAACTGCTTTTTTTTTTTTAAAGATTCTTTATTATGTATACAGTTTTCTGCATACACACCAGAAGAGGGCACTAGATCTCATTATAGATGGTTGTGAGCCACCATATGGTTGATGGGAATTGAACTCAGGACCTCTGGAAGAACAGTCAGTGCTCTTAACATCTGAGCCATCTCTCCAGCCCCCCCCCCCAACTACTTTTTAGGGGACAAATCTGCCCAAGTCTGTTCTCCATGAGGAGATTTTGTCACTGGTACCTTTTAGCAATTACTAATGTTCAGGTTGTGAAGAAGTGTTCAGTGAGGTATAGGTGAGAGGAGCAGTTTCTGGGGAGGTTGTCGGGGGGTGTTGCCAAGGATGAAGGAACATTTGAAGAACTGATAGTCCCAGAGTAAAGCTAGAATCCTGTATTGAACTATTGAAGACTGTATCCCTCATAAATGAAAAAGGTGGACCATTGATAGAGTGACCATTACTGCTCCTAAGACTAATGTTCGGTTCCATAGCTGCTCCTAAGACTAATGTTTGGTTGAGGTTGTAGTTGGTTGAGGATGTAGTTCATTGATAATAAACTTGCATAGAACGTACGGGACTTAGAGAATGAATCTTTATAACCACAAAAGAAAAACATGGAAGGAGTTTTTGTTTTGTTTTTTTAAAGAATTTTTTATGATGAATTTAACTTTATTTTAATGTGCAATGGTGTGAAGGTGTCAGATCGCCCTGAAACTGGATTTACAATCACTTATGAGCTGCCATGCTGGTACTGAGAATTGAACCCAGGTCCTCTGGAAGAGCAGTCAGTGCTCTTACCCACTGAGCCATCTCTTCAGCCTGGAGTTTTTGTTTTTGAGTGTGGAACTTATGAGACAAGGGTAGGGAAGGGAGAGAGAGAGAAAAGAGAAGAAGCGGAAGTTTTTGTGAGGAGTGCACAGAGGAGGAAATAGTGTAAATAGTGTAGTGTTTGTATGTGATTGCCATCTGCCATACAAAAAAAGGTCCTATTTGCTTGAACCCTAGCCATGTAAATTTGCTGCCATTAAATCCCCATATATCTTTTCTTTCTTCTTTTTTTAATCCGAGACAGGGTTTCTCTATGTAATAGTCCTAGCTGTCCTGGAACTCACTGTGTAGACCAGGCTGGCCTTGAACTCACAGAGATCTGCCTTCCAAGTAGTGCTGATATTAAAGGTGTGTGCCACCAAGTCCAGCTCCTTTTTTTCTTTTTAGACAGGGTTTTACTATGTAACCCTGGCTGGCCTGGAGCTCACTAATATATATTTTAGTTTCAAAAATTCTGTTTTTATTTTTTGATATACTCCATTCCAACTATAGTTATTTTTGATACTTTGAAGACAGTTAAATATATAGAATGTTTAGTTATCTTTGACTGGGTGTGGTGGTACATGTCTTTAATACCAACAGTAGGGAGGCAGAAGCAGATCTGTCTCTGAATTTAGGGTCAGTGTGGTTTACAAAATGAGCTCCAAGTCAGCCAGAACTACACAGTGAGACTCAGTCTCAAAGAAAACTTAAGTGATCTTTGATCTTGAAGACACATACTGAAATCAGGGCTAGGTGACCCTGGAGCATTGCCCAGAATCTTGGATAGGCGTACAGGTCTCTGGGGAAAGAGTACAGGTACTTATAAGGAAGTCGGTACTGAGTTTAGACCTACCTGTGACCTTAGAAAAGCAGAGTGTTGCTGGGTGGTGGTGGCGCATGCCTTTAATCCAGCACTCAGGAGGCAAAGACAGGCAGATCTCTGAGTTCGCGGCCAGCCCGGTCTACAAGAGCTAGTTTCAGGACAGACAGGCACCAAAGCTACAGAGAAACCCTGTCTTGAAAAACAAAAAAAAAAAAAAAAAGAAAAGCAGAGTGTCCTCATTGAGGACAGAAGATGGAGGGAGATTATTTTTCTTGAGTTTTCAAGGTTAGTTGAAAGCACAGGCTTTCGGGGTTGGAGAGATGGATGACTCAGCCGTTAAAGCACTGACTCCCTCCAGAGGACTAGTAACTCCAGTTCTAGGGGATCGGAATCATCTTCTGAATTCCATGGGCACTGCACATATGTGCTGTACAGACATGCATACATTCAGGCTATGCAATCATACACATAAAATAAAAATAAAATCTCAAAACAAATTTAAAAAGAAAACACAGACCCACCTTCCAATTTCCCTTGATACCTCATAGAATTTCCCCCATACCCTCTATTGGCTTACTTTTAGAGTGCAGACATGTTTTAGTGTGAGCCCAAGCTAGACCTGTTTGGGGCAGTAATACACTTTCATGTGGACCCTGTGCTGCACTGTGCCGTCCTCTGCCCCTGTGCAACAGACTTAAATCTTACATCCCCTTTCTTTTCCCCACAGGACCCTTTTGGAGAGAAGCGGGGCCACTTTGACTACCAGTCCCTCTTGATGCGCCTGGGACTGATTCGGCAGAAAGTGCTGGAGAGGCTCCATAATGAGAATGCTGAAATGGACTCTGATAGCAGCTCATCTGGGACAGAGACAGACCTGCATGGGAGCCTGAGGGTCTAGACCCTGCTCCCTCGCCCCTCCCCCAACTCGAAAGTCCCAGCAGAGCCCCTCCCCTCACCCCAGGGACGGAGAGGCACTGTGCATCTCCCTTCAAAAGTGTCGGCATCCCGGCATCCCGCAAGATGGCAAGAAGCAAGCAAACTCAATCCCAGGGTGTGGGAGTGGGGCTGTTCCCAATCTGACCTCCTTGGTGCTGGAGCACCTGGGGCTATAGTCAATCCTGGATCAGGCCAGGGCACTTTTGCAAGAGTACCTGGAGTGGTGGCTCTGGCAAAGCTAAACAACCAACACACCTCTCTGCAGGGCCAGCTAATTAGGGATAGGAGAAGACAGAAAATGAGAACCCAAGAGGGAGCATGCCCAAGTGGTTTATAGGGATATCTGGGAGTTTGGGTGGGGGTGCTGTCTGTGACACTTAAGCAGTCTGGTCGGTTATCTGTTTGTCTTCAGTCTTGAAGCAGGGCTTCCCAACACCCTTTTCCTCCCTTCCCCCATTATTTCCTATGGTCCAGCATAACTTTGTTTTTCCTAATTTATAGTCACTGTTCTAGACAGACCAAAGAAAAGAACAGTGGTGGGGTCTGGGCTGCTGATCAGTAAGCTTTACCTAGCACCTGAGCACCTTTCTCCCTCGCACCATTTCCTCAGCATTTTAGGTTACAGGTGGAAGGTAAGTCCCGCTGGGACGGAGCCCAGGTCGCTGTGAAGCCTGCACAGGTGTCAGAGGAAGCTGCTTACTGTGTTCCCACAATCACTGATTTGAAAGGGTCCCAGCACAGGCAGCTGCAGCATGTATGGAATTTGAGCCACTACATAAAATAGTCTCTTACAGATTTTCCTGAATACTAGTCAAGGAGGGTGGTTTTCTTGGGGTAGAGCACGGGGAGACTGATACTAGTCCCTGTTTTGTTCAGCTGTTCTTTTGTATTTTCATTTTCATCCCAGTCTGTTCTGTCCTCCCTTCAGCCCTCCCTCCCTATCCTCTGGGGCTTTGTGAGCATCGAGAACCAATGGCAAGGGGGTTGTGGTGGGGACTCTGGAGACTCCTCCCTTTACCTCTCCCCTTTGTCACTGGCTCTGCTCCTTTTTTGAATTTAGCTTCAGTGATCCTTCAGCTGGTTGAGTCAGAAAAACATGTTTTCAGTGGCTTGGGATCAGAGGAATCCATCCTTCCCAGTTTGATACAGTTCACATTTTTCAGGTTTGCTGTTCTGACTCCTAGTAGGTAGTTGTGATCCATGTGGTGCAGGCCTCCTCCACTGTCCAGCCCTGAGGAATGCAGAGAACTACATGCCCTGCCCGCTGCTATAAAGGTCTCTGCCTTATGGATCATGGGACTCCCTAGAAGATACAGGGAGAAGATAGGGCACAAAGAGGGACCTCTTGGGAGGGCAGAAAGAAAACTGGACAGGGACAGTTCACTTGGGGAGCAGAAGTTTGTTTAGGCTACCTGGAGGCTGGGTCAGATGTGGAGACTTGAAAAGGGACCCTGCTTCCAATTTCCCTCTTCCATTCCCAGAGCTAGTCCAGGGCCGAGAAGAATGACTTTGGTCTGTGGGTCCAGTGTTGTCTCTCATCCATTTAAGTGTTCCCACTTTCAAGTGACAATCTTCTCCTTGGCCCTGCCATGGGGCAGAGCATGTCTGGCATAGCAGCCTGACTTTTATGCCCTAATCTTAAGTTGAGGAAATATATGCACAGGAGTCAAAGAAATGTCTTTATATCTGACTGTACATAAATGAAGTTTTCTTTTTTCCTTTTTGGTGCAATAAAGTTTGTTTTGGCAGAAGGAGGAAGCGCCTATGGGTGTGGGAGGGTTTGTGTAAAAACATGAAATCAGTGTTCACTATACATCAGCTGGGCTTAAGAACTATAGGCGGGACGCCTGTTTCTAGATGCTGAGGACTGGGGTTTCTGTGGGAAGGAGTATATGTGTTTAGTTTTAGATTTGGAAGTGGAGAGGCTCCATGTGCTGTGTCCAATGGATTCAAACGTAGCTTTCAAGACTGACTGAGCATGTCCTGTGAGGACAGTTTGAAGTAGAGATGGGCCCAGACTGTGGCAGCTGAAAGATGTCTCAGCGGAGAGTCCACTGTATTTTGGTGCCTAGGTGCTGATCATTCACTTTATAAATACTAGGCTATAAATTTGAGCCTCCATTGCCACCTCATTTGCTTGCTTTCTGAGGCAAGGCTTTTCCCCTTGGTTGACCATGAGTGTAGGAAATACTCAGTGCATATTATGCCATGAGGACAGTGATAGGGAAAGTGGGGCTCTGAGGCTAGTAGAGCCAGACATTAGCTTTGCCCACGACCTCTGGCATTCACTACTTCATGAATCATACCTGCTTACTGGAGGTTGCTTAAAGGCCAAATGGGCAGTGACGTAAAAGGGCTTAAGGTAGGGACTAGCAATTCCCCATGTTGAGTCTAGGAGCTGGTGAGGAATCTGAACAAAACTGCAGTAGCATCAACTGCACCGCCTGCTTTCCTCTACTGGGCTTCAGACCCTTCAGGCTGGCCTCAGACTAGAAGCTAAGTCACAGTGACTTACTGTGAGAGCCTGGGTCCACGGGGCTAGAAAGGAACGAGGAAGTTTGCATTAGTGGAGTAGTAATTTGAGCTGTATTAAGGCCAGACACGAGACACTTCTTGGCCCAGCACTGAGTTTGTTGATGTCCTTTTATGTGCCGTTACTCAGGTTATCTTACTGGATAAATGATAAATACTGGGGGGGGGGCAAAGAAAAACTTGGGATGAACTTTTTTTTATAAACAAAATTGTCCAGGTTTATTCACAGGCAGGTTCCCTTCTGGCCTGCTGCTGTTGTCCTCTCCACACTCAGTCAAGGGAAGGCTTCTCTGGCCTCCTCAGCTGAGATCTCCTGGGAGTAGAGATCTGTGAAGAGAGCTGGCAGCCAGTAGTGGGCCTCCCCAGGAGCTTGTAGGTCCAGCCAGGCTAGGCCTTCCTTCAGCAGGTGTTCCTGGAGAGAAGAAGAGGGCTGACTTGAGCAGAGGGATTATGGGTACCTCTGGAGAGCTAAGCAGCCCCCTCACCTGCTTTAGCATATGCCTTCATTTATTCACACACCATCTAAATAGGAACAATGTTTCACTTTGGCCAAGATGCGAAAAAAAATGGCACCAAGCATTTTAACAGCTGCAGAAAGGTAAAGCTGCAGTGTGATAAAAGATAGTGGGAAGAAGGCAAGACTCAAGCAGCATATGCTGTATGCTGTCAGAGTCACTCCTATCTCTCCAGCTGCCCTGAGCAAGGTAGGGATCAGTGTTCTGGATGGCTTGGAGATAATATGCAGGGAGCAAATGGGAAGGATCATACTTGAACTATAAGCGACTAGCTTCCTAAAATAAGCTGTGTCCAGTGTTGTTAGGCACGTATTTTATGTTCTCTCCATTTTATAGACAGAAGTGTAGAGAATTGCTGGGATACGGAAAAGGTATTCTTCTAGCCTAGGTTTCACTAGTACAAGTTTGTATATACAACATTATTCCACCATATAATATAAATTTTCTATTTATATTACCTTCAGTGGTTACCAATTCTTGCTCTGTGCTATTATTTCCAGTACAAACTATATCACTGTCATGACTGACCAACAGCTCCAGGTTTCATGTGTCCAGGAAAGCTAGTGGGTAGCATTGGTTCCTTGGTAGCAAGTTTGCATACCAAGGTAAGAGGCCAGCTTTAGGAAGTTCCGCCTTCTCAGTGCTACCACAGAGATGCTGGGCTTTCTGCTAGTGCTAAAGTAGCAGGCTTCAAGGTAAGAGGGAACGAAGCAAAGCTGCTCTTTTGACCCCAGGGCCATCTCCTGTCACATACCAACACTTGCCGCGCTCGCTCCGTCTCCCACTTGAGACTGGCTTTGATTTCACTGACAGTCACGTACCCATTTTTCTGAAGGAAGGAGGGATAGGAACTGAATCAGTTAGAGTTCATTTCCTGGGCCTAGCCCTGCAGAGATGCAGGGTATAACAAGCCTGAGCGCACAAAGCGTGGGAAAGTTGCCAGCAGAGAGGGAGGACGGAAAAAGACGGGTCCAAGGCACGAAGATCCCAAGTTACACCGTCATAGAGAACTCCAGAGTATGCCAAGAGAAGATTCCAGATGACTAACCAAGAAGAAACATGGATAATCATAAACTTCATCTAAATATTTAAATATGAAGCCCCTGAGCCACTTCACCCTGCCCATCCTCCAACATTGAAAGCCCCTTGCTCATTATGTTTTATACAGAGTTAAAAATGAACACATCAGGGCTGGAGAGATGGCTCAGTGATTAAGAACACTGGTTGTTCTTCCAGATGGACCCAGGTTCAATTCCCAGCACCCACATGGCAGCTCACAACTGGAATTCCAGTTCCAGGGGTCCCAATATACATGGCAAAACACCAATGCACATAAAATAAAAGTAAATTTTTAAAAATGAACACATCTTTCCTACGTCATGGAGATGAGGATGATGGGGGATGTTTATGCTTCAGGCTTGCTGAGGGACTGAGTTGGGCTGGCAAAGTTTTAAATTTCTGAGGAATCCACAAGAGTTTGAGACATCAGAGGGTCTGTCTGCTCCAAGAACTTGTCTGCATGTCTGTCTGCCTGACTAGATTAAGTTCAGGGCAGAGTCTATACCAGCCTCTCTGTCCTGCAGCCTAGATAGGTGCTTTGCACTGTAGTTCTCAATAAATGTCTAGGGCTGGAGAGATGGCTCAGCGGTTAAGAGCATTGCCTGCTCTTAATCTCTTCCAAAGGTCCTGAGTTCAATTCCCAGCAACCACATGGTGGCTCACAACCATCTGTAATGAGGTCTGGTGCCCTCTTCGGGCCTTCAGGGATACACAGACAGAATATTGTATACATAATAAATAAATAAATAAATAAATATTTAAAAAATAAATAAATAAATAAATGTCTACTGAATGAGCACAGGCATGAGTAGTTCATCCACAAGACAGTCTCCACCAAAGACCTGAGCAATGGAAAGGTGCACACTGCTCCCGACTCCAGCCCAGGCTGCCCCTCAGTGCTTTCTAAGGCACACCCTACCTCTGCCAGCTGCAGCACAACGGTGTGATCCATATTGAGCTCAGCTGGAACAGACTGAATGAGGTAAGTGCCGCCCACGGGGATGATGCCAAAGCCAGTGCCCAGCGCTTTCAGCTTCTTGATGGCCCTGATCAGGTCGTCTCTGGAGTGAGGAAGAGCAGCTTCAAGACCCTTGGCAGATCAGGCCTGACACTCAGATGTGTAAGTGAAACTGACCCAAAAGCCAATAGGCTGTAGTGTTAACTACAGCAAATGAAAATGCTTGTCCATTTTTAAAGGGCAGCAGCTGATTACTGTTTTCTGATTGTAGTTGGAAACTCATGAAGAGAAAAAGAAAACTCACAGAACATGTGCAGATCATACACAGCCAACACACAAGGAGGTTCATGTCCCTCGCCAGAGAAAGGACATCAGCGGTCTGAATGCCCTTCCGAGCCCCGAGGAGCAGACTCAAATCTCTTGAATATACTAGCTCACCCTCTTCTGAAAAAACTGATGTGCAAAGAGCATGGCTAAAAGCCTTCTGCCTCTGCTTTCTTTCTTTATATTCCTGGTTTTCATTGTTATTTGAGGCAGGTCTCTTGGGAGCTACATCTAAAACAGCCATTTATTTATCTTTTCTTAGTTGGATTCACACAGTTGGATCATCTAGGTCAATTTATGCCTCATCACCTGACCCTCAACTTGGTCCCCAGCCTTTTTAAATGCCTGTAGTATTAGTCTCCTTGACACCAAATAATCTCAACCCATTAAAAAATTTAACATAGCTGGGTGGTGGTGACATATGCCTTTAATCCCAGCACTAAAGAGGAAGAGGCTGGTGGATCTCTGTGAGTCTTTGAGTTTGAGGCCAGCCTGGTCTACTGAGCAAGTTTCAGGACATCCAGGGCGACACAGAGAAACCTTGGCTCGGGTAGAAAAAAAAAAAGTTTAATGTATACCAGATGTGGTGGCACACACCTTTAACCTCAATATTACTAAGGCAGAGGCAGGTGGAGTCTCTGAGTTTGAGACCAACCTGATCTACATAGTGTGTCCCAGGCTACACAGTGAGACTCTGCCTCAAAAAAAACAAAAAAACCCACCACACACAAGAAAAGAAAAAGGGGGGGGGGGCTGGAGAGATGGCTCAGCGGTTAAGAGCGTTGCTTGCTCTTCCAAAGGTCCTGAGTTCAATTCCCAGCAAGCACATGGTGGCTCACAACCATCTGTAATGAGGTCTGGTGCCCTCTCTGGCCTTCATCTGTCTTCATCACACAGACAAAATGTTGAATACATAATAAATAAATAAATATTTTTAAAAAAAAAAAGAAAAGAAAAGAAAAGAAAAAGGTTTTATGGGGCTAGGTATATAGTTCAGGTCACAGACCTTGCCTAGCATAAGGACCTGGGTTTGATCCACAATACCACCAAAAGCAGAAACAAAGGAACGTATTTCCATCATGCAGAAGATGGCAAATGGCTGTGAAGTTAGCCTCAGCACTAGGGGACCAGGTGAGTGTTGTGTGATCTTTGAAGTGTTCTTTCTAGCCCAGTGTGCGTGCCTGTAACACCAACACTCAGGAGGTGGTGGGACTGGAGAGATGGCTCTGCAGTTAAGAGCTGTTCTTCCAGAGGACCTGGGTTCAAGTCCCAGCAGGCACAAGCATCTCTGACTCCAACTCCAGGGAATCTGAAACCACCTTATAGCTTCCATTGGCACTGTATAGACATAGTATACAGACACACACAGGCAAAAAACCCCATACACATAAAATGTAAGGAAAAAATGTGTAGGTGAGGAGGATATCAGGAGTTCAAGGCCACTCTGGGCACCATAGTGACATTCCAGGACAGCCTAGGCTACACAAAGACCCTTTCTTAAAAAAAAAAAAAACTCTGTAATAGCCCAAGGGATTGGAAGCAGGACCTACTGGCTGACGTCCTGAGCAAACTTGCCTCTTCCTTTCAGCACCTGCTGATGGAGCTCCTCCAGAGTTATCAGACCTGTTGGAGAGGGGCAGAAAGAAAATAAAACAGCGCGTCAGATATATGGACAGCCTCTGCAGCCAACTTCAAGGAACAAACGTCACTCTAGTTGGCCAACCTCTCCTAAAGTAACAGGTCAGACCATAAAAGCGAGGCCTGGGACCCTGTTTCCATAGGGAAGGCCCAGGAAAATATGAAAATGACGGCAACAGATGAACACGGTGGCTTCCCCCAGGATTCCCTTACTCAGGAGATAAAGGTAGACCATGAGTTCCAGGCTGGCATGGGCTACAGAGGTAGCTAGACCTTGTCTCAAACAACAAAAAGATGGCACCACCAGATGGCCGATTTGATTGTTGTTTGGTTTGAAACAAGGTCTCTGCCTGGTAGCCCAGACAGGCCTCCAACTATGCAGGCATAGTTGGCCTCCAACAACTCACAGTGACTGTGACCTTTTTTTTTTTTTGAGACAAGGTCTCTCACTAAATAGCCCTGGTTCAACTGGGTTTCATAGGAACCTGTCTGCTTCTTCTTCCGGACTCCTTGGGACATGGGTGTGCTATACCACACCTGGCTTTGTTTTGTTTTATTGAGATAGGGTCACTATGTAATCCAGGTAGCCTTACCTTCTACATAGCCCAGGCTGGCCTCCAACTCGTGATTCTTCCTGAGACTTTTCCAATGAAGTTACAGGTGTGTCCCTTATTAGGCAGCAAGATTTTTTAAGATTTTGATTTACTATACTGTGCGTCTTTATTATGCGTGGGATATGTGTGTAGCCATGCTATGATGTGCGTATGGAGGTCAGAAAGCAAAAACTGGAGTCAGTTTGTTTCTTCCACCTTTATGTAGAATGCGGGGATTGAATTCATGAAATCAGGATTGGACAGCAAACATACTGCATGCTGAGTCAGCTCACTGATCCTCGATGACTCATTTTAAGGTTATCTGGTAACTCAAAGGCTTAGCAGGCATCACCTCTAAGATGATGTGTACAGACTTCAGAAAGGCAGGTCAGGCCTACAGGTCTACCTTCAGTCACAATGAGATCGTCATAACCCAGACCAGAGTACACGAAGGGCAGGGCCAACCTCCTACCTCTGTATTATTTAACCTTGGCTGTGGAGACCAGCCAGATATTGGACCACATGAAAGAGCTAAGATATGTCTCAAGACCTTGCAGGCCTTCAGGCTATAGGATTTTAGAAAAGAAAATCAGAAGAGCCCAGTCCACAAGACCCAACCACCCTTACCTCCATTCCGATGTTTTAGGGCCAGGCACACTTCAATGATCTGGACGCCCAGCTCATAATAGAAGTCGCCAACGCCCAGCATCTCAGACCAAAACCCTTTTCCAGCTGAAAACAAAAAAAATAAAAGCTGTATTATTCATTTTCATCCCTTCTTTTAACACTAGATTAAAGCTTCTAGCCTGTGAGAAGTCTTCCTACCTAACCCTAAGTCCTGCCTTGCTTACTACTGAAGAGCTTCTGAGCCAGGGACATCCATGCAGAGGGTACACCTGCAGTCCAGCGTTCTGAAGCGGGAGGCAGGAGGACCAACAGGTTCAGAGCATGTTTGAGGCCAGCCTGGGCTACATGTCTCAAAGTGGGAATGGGAAAGGAGCAGGATAACTCAGTTGGTAAAGTGAGGACTTGAATTTGATCCTAGAGCCCATGTTAAAAAAGCCAGGCAAGTAGAATGTGCCTGTGACCCAAGGGCTAAGCAGACAAGCGCATGCCTGAGACTCACTCGCTAGCCAGCCTAGCTACTATGTGATTTCCAGGCCCTGAGAAACAAAAGCCAAAGTTGTCTTTTGACATGCACCCCCACCTCCCCCACACACAGAAGCTCCTGATCATGTCCTGGGAAAACCCTCTCACTGGGAACTGAAAATGCACTCGAGGGAGCTATAGGAGCACACAACTGTAATCCAACATTTGAAAGCTATAGGATAGAGCTAGTTTGAAGTCAACCTAGTCTGTATGAGATGCTGAGTTCAAGGCCAGCCTAGGCTACACAGTGAATTCCAGGCCAGCGGAGATACATAATAAAATTCTCAAAAGGGAGTGGGGGGGGCATGCCACTGGAGATGCCTCAGCAATCAAGAGCACTTGCAGCCAGGCAGTGGTGGCGCATGCCTTTCATCCCAGCACTCAGGAGGCAGAGGCAGGCGGATCTCTGTGAGTTCGAGGTCAGCCTGGTCTACAAGAGCTAGTTCCAGGACATGCTCCAAAGTTACAAAGAAACCCTGTCTCGAAAAACCACACACACACACACAAAATAAATAAATAATAAAAGCCAGATGTGGTGGCACACACCTTTAATCCCAGGACCTGCCTAGAGAGGCAGAGGTGAGCAGAGCTCTGAGTTGGAGGCCAGTCTATTCAAGAGTAAGAAAAATTCTTCTCTTTATGGGCTGGAGATGACACACCAGTTAAGAGCATTTCTTACTCTTCCAGAGGACCCAAGTTCCATTCCCAGCACCCAAGTCAGGCAGCTCACAACAGCCTCTAACTCCAGCTCCAGAGGGCATCTGTACTCACGTGCACATCAGACCTCAGGCACACAAACCTCAACATAATAAAAATACATCTTTACAATACTTTCCTTTTTCTAGTAAGAGGAAAATCAAGAAAAGAGAAAAGGTGTACTACAAATGTTCCAAGGAATGTTGATACCCACAGACCACAGCCTGCACATCAGAAGGGCACAGACCATCCTCCTGTGCTCCTAAACACACATCCTCCGTATCTCCTTGCAGGCGCATCTAGAGTGGCCCACAGAAGCGAGGTCAACAGGGGAGCTTCTCTCCCTTAAGGGTCTTACAGGAACACCAGGCCCCACAGACAGTCCCTTACAGGCCAGAGGATCCACTCCAATGGTAGCACACATATCTTGGAACTGGACTCGGAACTCAGGGTTCTTGCGGATCTCTTGCTTGTGCTTGCTGGCAAATTCTTCTAGGTTGGTCTTAAACATGTCCAACTGTTTTGACATCTGTTAAGAAAGACAGGAGGGGGGAGTCAGAGCAACCCAAGTGTAATCAAGGCTAAAGATAAGTCCCCAGCCTGGTGGCAGAGAAAAGTTTAAAATAACCATTCTCTGGCTGGTGAAATGGCTCAGGGGTGAAGGTACTTGCTATCAAGCCTGACAACCTGATTTTTGTTTTGTTTTGTTTTTTTGAGACAGGGTTTCTCTGTAGTTTTGGAGCCTGTCCTGGAACTAGCTCTTGCAGACCAGGCTGGCCTCGAACTCACAGAGATCCACCTGCCTCTGCCTCCCGAGTGCTGGGATTAAAGGCGTGCGCCACCACCACCCGATGACAATCTGAATTTTATCCCTGGACCATACATGGTGGAAGGAGAGACTCAATTCCTGTAAATTTAAATTGTTCTCTGACCTTCTCACATGTATTGTAGCAGGAGCCCATATACTACACACAAATAAATGCAACAAAAAAAGGAACCAGTTTCCTTCAGATCCATCACTACCCTATTTATTATGTGCTTTCTCTTTTTGTTTGGGTCCTTTTCTTGAGCCAAGGTCTCATGGAGCCCATTTGGGTTTGAGCTCACTGTAAAATAGTGGAAGATGATCCTCCTGCCTGTACATGCCAGGTCCTTAGATTGTGGGCATTGCAGGGATTCTGCTCTGTGCTCTCCCTACCTATACTTTGCACAGTTGTGTTGCAGGCAGAAAGGAGATGATATTGTCTCCTCCATTCTAAAATCTGTATTTGTTTTCATGTATCCCTGTACTGATAAGCAACATGCATGTCTAATGCATTTTTCCTCTACTTCCTGGAGAAATTCATTCAACTGAAGATACATCTAACAGCCTATTTTTTCTTAAAAATGAAAGAATAGGATGCTCCTGCAAACAGAAATGGTTAGCCGCTAGAAGAAAGGCTGGGCAGGAAGAATGAAGACTAAGAATTGGGATTGTATTGGTTATTGAACCTTTAAATCTTGTACCTCCAGATAAAGAATTGCTATGGGGGAGCATGCTGCAGCCCAAAGCCAAGTATAAGCCTTCAGAGATTGCATGATCTTTTGTTTGAGCTGTATAACCTCTCTTTTCCTAATTAACAAAGAACAGCTTTAGGCTACTGAGAGGAATCACTCCTGGCCCAACATCTCCTTCTCATTTTTCACAGAAAATTACTACAAATCTCTGTATTCTCTTAATAACCGATCTCAGTTAATGCTTATGTGCCATCTTTCCTAGAAACAAGAACTTTTTAAATCTTATTTATTTATATTTTGGTTTTGATTTTTCAAGACAGGGTTTCTCTGTAGCTTTGGAGGCTGTGCTGGAACTCGCTCTGTAGACCAGGCTGGCCTCGAATCACAGAGCTCCCTATCTCTGCTGGGATTAAAGTCATGACACACCACCGCCCAGTCTTACTTATTTATCTTTTAATATTTATTTTATGTGTGCATGTTTGAGTCTATATATGTGTACCACATGTAACAAGTGCCTGAAGAGGTAATAAGGTTTTGGATGCCCTGGAACTGGAATTACAGACACTTGCGAGCAGCCATGTGGGTTCTGGAAATCAAGACCAGTCCTCTGCAAGAGCAGTAAGCACTCTTTTTATGAGACAAGGTTTCTTTGTGTAGCCCTGGCCTTCTGAGAACTCTCTCTGTAGAACAGGCTGGCCTCAAACTCACAAAGATTCACCTACCTCTGCCTCCCGAGTTAAAGGCAACACCCTGCAGGATCTGACACGCTTCTGCAGGTACCTGTATGTATGCATGAGAGTATGCTCACACATAAACACAACAATCAGTCTTTTTAAAAACTTAAAATGGCCAGGCGGTTGTAGCACAGGCCTTTAGTCCCAGCACTCGGGAGGCAGAGGTAGACAGATCTCTGTGAGTTCGAGGCCAGCCTGGTCTACAAGAGCTAGTTCCAGGACTGGCTCCAAAGGCTACAGAGAAACCCTGTCTCGAAAAACCAAAAAAAAAAAAGAAAACGTGTTTCAATTTTTGTTGTGCTGAGAATGGCACTCAAGTGTTTGTGCATGTTAAGCAAACCCTCTAACTCTGAGCTACATCTCCAGCCCACTGATTTTTTTGTTTTTCAAAATCTAGCTTGACACGGAATTTTAATGAGGCTTGAACATGACCAACCACATATGTAAGGAAAACAGAGGTCCGGGAGTGGTGGGTAGCAGGAGACTGAGCCTGGGAAACCAACCACAAGCTGAGAGCTCAGCCCGGGCAGCCAGGTGAGACGCCACCTTAAAAAGTAAAATACCAAAAAGGCAATAATCAAGAAAAATAAAAAGGGAAAACGGGGGAAATACACAAGTCTAATCACTCAAAAATCTGAGCTATTATTAGCGAATCTCCCTAAAACGAAATCTGGATTTGCGTGACACCCAATTCTTGGTTCAGTCTATACAATCTATACCATCAAAAGTATGCTGAGCAGTGTTGTCCGATCTCCCTTTCGGCCTGGAGACTTACAATCACTCACCTGGGCCAGCTGGTCCTCAGCCAAGACGGTCCCTCGCTCCTTATACTTGGCCTGTCAGACAAAAAGACCGGCATGAGTTGAGACTGTGAGCGCTAAGGCTCCCATTGTGCTGCCACAGCTTTAGTATGTAAGCGTAAGGATCTGTCTTAAATAATGATTTGATCGGCGGCTTCCCGACACTCCAGGGCACTCATTCCGGAGCTCCGGAGAAGCCTGTCTTCTACCAATTGTCAGGAGGCGATTTAGGGGAAGAGAACTCCGCTCCGGGAGAACTGGGTGTCTCCCGAGCAGAGTAGCCACCTTCCGGCTCACCTCGGCGAGTTTCTTCTTGGCGATGGCGCCAGCTCCCACCCCGCGCCGGTGCATCCCCACCCCGGGCCGGCGGGTCAGCCCGCAGCCGGGACACCAGCTCTCTGCGTCCCAGGTTCTACTGCCGGCTCCCAACGCGGAAGCCCGGTGCCCAGCGTCATCCGCGAGCGCCGGAAGTCGCGCATCCACTTCCTGCCTCGAGTCTTGCGCGGGGGGTGGGGCACCCTTGCCTTTTGCTGGGGCCACGTTGCACGAAGCCCAGACGACGTCGAAGGCTCGAACCCTGGTCTGTGTTGTATTTCTCTAGGCATCCACGAATGCCTGCTGTTCTGGGGCTCCAGCGCCTAGAGAGCAACAGATGCTTCTGGGACATCACCAAGTGTTGTGTTGACCATGGAGGGAGCCATTTTTTTTCCAGACAGGATCTCACTATATGTCCTTGGCTGGGCTTGAGCTCACATTGTAAGCCAAGCTGGCTTCGAATTTACAGAGATCGCCTGCCCCTACCTTCGAATGTTGGGATTAAATGCATGTGCCATCACGCCCAGCTGAGGGTGCCACCTTGAGCAAAAGCCAATAATAAAACATTCTTAGAAGAAGAAGCAGCACGCTGAAAGTTTCGTGCCATGCACTACCCAACTCGCTTTGTTTTATATTTTCTCAAAACCCTCGAATTCGTGAGTTGGTATTTTTTTTCACAAGAGATCTTGGAATCTGCCTTAAATTACTTAGGATTTGGCCATGAGTCAGGCTGTCTGACTCAAATTCAAGTAGTTAGCTGTAAATTCTTTATGGTGTTACGGGTTTGGTTTGTTCGTTGAGACAGGGTCTTTACATAGCGCTGGCTGACTGGAACTCACAGGTTCTTGTTGCCTCCTGAGTGCTGTGATTAAAGGTGTTGGCCACCATGCTGGGCTGTTAACTGTAAATTCTTTTTGTTATTGTTTTTGTTTTTTCGAGACAGGGTTTATCTGTTTAATAGCCCCGGCTATCCTGAATCTCTGTAGACCAGGCTGGCCTCAACTCAGAGATCTACCTGCCTCTTTCTCCTGAGTACTGGGATTAAAGATGTGTTCCACCACCACCCAGTTTAGCTGTACATTCTTAATCTAACTCAAAATCTCTGCAAAAGAATTCAACAGGTAAACTAATTAGAGAGTCTTTTACCTTGGCTGGCTTGTAGAAAGAACATTATACAAAGAGAGAAAAAAGTATGTAACTGTTTTTGAGTCTTTGTTGCTCCCTTCAGATATCCAAACCCCCACAAATGTAGATCCAAACTTCTCTTTGAGATATTAAATTCTTAGCCGGGCTGTGGTGGCACATGCTTTAATCCCAGCACTTGGGAGGCAGAGGCAGGTGGATCTCTGTGAGTTCAAGGCCAGCCTGGTCTACAAGAGCTAGTTCCAGGACAGGCTCCAAAGCCACAGAGAAACCCTGTATCAGACCAAAAAAAAAAGATATTAAATTCTTTTTTTGTTTGTTTGTTTCGTTTTTTGTTTGTTTGTTTGTTTGTTTTGTTTTTTGAGACGGGGTTTTCTGTGGATTTTGAGCCTGTCCTGGAACTAGCTCTGTAGACCAGGCTGGTCTCAAACTCACAGAGATCCACCTGCCTCTGCCTCCCGAGTGCTGGGATTAAAGGCGTGCGCCACCACCGCCCAGCTCTTCCTTTGGTTTTTCAAGACAGGGTTTCTCTGTAGCTTTGGAGCCTGTCCTGGAACTAGCTCTTGTAGACCAGGCTGGCCTTGAACTCACAGCGATCCACCTGCCTAAATTCTTTTATTAGTATTTTTATTATTTTTAAAGGTTTATTTACAGTGTTCTGCCTGCATGCTTACAAATCACAGGAGGGTGTCATTCTCACTATAAAGGGTATCTATCTCATTGTAGACAGTTGTGAGCCACCATGTGGTTGCTGGGAATTAAACTCGTGACCTCTGGAAGAGCAGCCAGTGTGCTCAAACTCTGAGCTATCTCTCCAGTTCCTCTTCTTTATTGTCTGTGTATTAATATGTGGGCACGCATGCCACAGTTCATGTGAGGAAGTCAGAGGACAACTTTGTGAAGTCTATTTCATACTTCCACAGTAAGTTCTATCATGAAAAAATCAGTAAAATATAGCTGATGTAAAAATTCATTTCTAGATCTGGAGCGATGACTCATTGGTTAAGAGTACATGTTACTTTTTCTGTTTTGTTTTGTTTTGTTTTTGAGCAAGGTTTGTGTAACCTTGGCTGTCCTGAAAATAGCTCTGTAGACCAGGCTAGCCTCAAACTCACAGCTATTCGCCTGCCACTGTCTCCTGAGTTCTAGGACTAAAGGTGTGCACCAGGTATGTTGCTTTTTGAAGAAGACCTGAGGTTAATCCCCATCACCCACATGGTGGCTCATAATCATTCATAACCCAAGTTCTGGGGGATTCACACTTGTAAAGTAAAATAAATGAAACTTTTTTCCAAATAATTTCTAAGTCAAGCTTGATGGCTTATACCTTAAATCCCAGCAACCAGAAAACAGAGGCAGGCAGATCTCTGAGAGTTCAAGGCCAGCTTGATCTACATAGTGAGTTCAGGACAGCCAGAGCTACAGAGAGATACCGTCTCAAACAAACAAAAATGTAATTTCTATCTGGTAAGTACAACTGTAATCCTAGTTCTTGGGAGACAGGAGAACCAGGAACTCAAGGCTAGTCCTGGCACCCACTTCCAAGCGAAGAAAACTGTGGTGTTCTTAAGAGTTCACATACAGAAAGAAATTAATGAAAAGATAATTTTAAGCCGGGCGGTGATGGTGCACGCCTTTAATCCCAGCACTCAGGAGGCAGAGGCAGGAGGATCTCTGTAAGTTCGAGGCCAGCCTGGTCTACAAGAGCTAGTTCCAGGACAGGCTCCAAAGCTACTCAGAGAAACCCTCCCTCAACAACCAAACAAAATAACAAAAAAAGGACTTTTCTGTCTATATTATTCACATGACTCAGCACGCTGTGTGATTAGGTGTGTGTGTGTGTGTGTGTGTGTGTGTGTGTGTTTGAAGATGAAGGCTTGCTGGCTGTGGAAGGACACATTTGTCTCAGCTGCTTGGAAGGCCCATGTATGGAAGAGCCTGCCTTTTTTGTGTTTGTTTGCTTGCTTCTGGAACATTAAGGCAGCCTCGAGTAGCTAAGTCTGTCCTTGAGCTCCTGATCCTCCTGACTTCCACTTTGCAGCACTGGTTTGACAGGCTTCTAACATCAGGCTTGGTTAGCATGAAGGGCTGCATTGTGTCTGTCTGCTTCATGATTACAGTGAGTAATTCTGTCTACGTTGACTTTCCAGTATGCTTGCAGGATGCGCAGAGGAATGACTGGACGTGTCGCTTTCCTCAGGAGGCATGGATACACCCAGGATACACACAACCATGCCCAGTGAGGGCTCAGCTGACATTTAAATGAGTTTTCAGAGTGGACACCAGGATTTACTTAAGCTCAAGACTTTATTGGTTTGCTTCTCTCAGAGACTTTGGACTTTGGACCAGGGTGGGAGCAGGAGCTGAGCAAGCAAAGGGCAGAGTCCAGTCCTGCTCTGGGCTAGTTCAGTCACTGAGACCTGGAAGAGGGGAGACGAGGAAAGAGGGGGTGGTTACCAAGAGTCAGCTCAGCAAATTTATCCTGGTGCCCAGGCGTAGATAAACCACTCCTACCTGCAAATAACCTTTTTTGTTTGTTTGTTTTTGAGACAGGGTTTCTCTGTGTTTCAGCTCTGGCTGTCCTGGAACTCGCTTTCTAGAACAGACTGGCCCCAAACTAAGACATCCTCCTGCTTCTACCTCCCGAGTTGTGGAATCAAAGGTGTGGCCAGCCTGCCTGGCTATGGTTTTCTTTTTGTTCTAGTTTGTTGGTTTAGCTTTAATTTGGGGAGTGGCTTATCACTACACAGCCCTGGCTGTCTTAGAACTCACTGGTGTAGACTGGACTCGCTTGTAGACAATCTTCCTGAGATCCTCCTGCCAAGTGCTAGGTGTGAGACCCACCCCCATTAGAGCTCTGATTTTAATCAATATGCTGAGGGTCTGAATGGGTACTTTGTTGGTGTGTATTTGGGCAAAGATCTGAATGAGGTCTAAGGATAACGGTGCGTGCAGTGGCACACACCTATAATTCCAGTGCTGAGGAGACACAAGGATCATGAGTAGGAGACCAGTCTAGGTTACACAGGGCGCTCTGGACCAACCCGGGCGAAGACTCAGAGCTAGAGCATTTCCGTAGCAATTCTAAAGCCCTGGGTTCAATTCCCAACAAGACATACATGTGCACACAGTCAGTGAGAGACAAACACACACATATTGCGTGTCACCTGGAAGCCTAAACTTCTATCTAACAACCTTGCAACACCCCACAGCCTTCGTGTTCCCACCTGAGCCCACAGAGCTCTATTCAGTGTACCATCCAGGCCAGCTGCTCTTGAATCAGCAAGCCCCTGAGCGCATCCTCATCACTGGGGTTCTTGGGCAAGGAGGTAGATTGCAGGAGCCTGGATGGTTGGTTTTTGGACAGAGTCTCACTCTGTAGCCCTGACCAACGCAGAACTTACTATGTAAACCAAATTGGGCTGCCTGTGCCTCTGGAGTGTTGGGATGAAAGCATGTGCGAACACCTGCTAGGGAGCAAACACAGCTGGCTTCCTCTGGGCTATCTCCACTCTCAGATCCCTAGACTCTTTTGTGTTGGGCCCGATCTGGTAGTGCACACCCACGGAACATAGGGTCCTCAGTTCAGGCAAAATAAACCACAGTTTTGCAGTGACATAGCTTATCCACCCACCTGAAAAAGCATCGCAGGTAGCATCCCAGTGACCCCAGAGAGAGCATCCCTGAGCATCCATTCATCACTTCTTCCCAGAATGGGTGGCTGATTTCAGGGGTCTGGCTGGGGAGAATGCCCTAGTCTCCAAAAATGCCTTCCTGAGGTTTGACAAGGAGAAGCCAACTCTAAGGTCCCTCATTCCCTGCTCCCCTCTCTACAATGAATCCATTGTATCATTCAGTCACAGATTTTAGAAAGCCCTTAGGGCATCCTCCAGGACTTCACTCTTTTGAGCTTAGGGAAAGGGTTTTTTGGGTTTTTTTTTTTTTTTTTTTTTTTTTTTTTTTTTTTTTTTTTTTTTTTTTTTTTTTTTTTTTTTTTTTTTTTTTTTTTTTTTTTTTTTTTTTTTTTTTTTTTTTTTTTTTTTTTTTTTTTTTTTTTT
>PVIU01012367.1:0-60435 GCA_004026605.1 Ondatra zibethicus | reverse complement strand
ACCTACCCAACCCTCCCCAAAATATAACAGCAGCAGCAACAGCAATAAAACTCAATGTGAAGAATATGGTAATAAAAATTATATTTGGCATTTTAAGTGCATAAACTAGCAATTTAATATACATATAAAATATTTGTCGTTCAACTGAAATCTAATATTTCTTTGAAGTCAGTCAAACGGGATAAAAGAGAGGTTATACCAGCGATCTCTGTGTGTATTTCTTTGCCCATTTTCTACCCCAGCAGTTTTTTATTGTGAAGCCTTCAATGCATATGCACTCTGATTTACCACTTGATGTTTTCTGTTTTCTCCTTGGGATCCAATTTCTCAATGTCTGCACCCTACCTAGCATCTTCCTCTGCTGACGGAGGCAGGCTTTTCCTCAGTCTATGCTTTCTGATGGCGGTCTGGCTTGCCACATATACAGACATGTAAGGTCACACTGCCGAGTTAGTGTGAGGAGTCTGACATACGGTTTAAACTGATTTAAACTGTTTCTTTAAATCCTGCTTTACTTCAGACTCATGTGTGTGATCACAGAATGACTTATGGGTTTCAGTCTCCGATATTACTTTATTACATGCTTCTGTAGTCATACTTGGTTACAGTCACCAGCCACATGTGAGTTAGCACTTAGGCATAAATCTACCTTTCTCTTTTTATTACCACTATGCTAAAGCAGTAGTCAAAACTTAACTCTTTATGAAGTGAAAACATAGACAATATCAAATTTTATTAGTAACTTTTGTTATTTTGTAATTTCATGCATGTAGCTGATGTACTTTAATCCTTTTAGTCGCTATTTCCTCCCAACCCCAATCAGCTACCTCCACTGTAAACATGTACCCATTACTAATTTTATTTTGGGGTCCCTTGGAGTGTAATCAAGGTCAACTGCATGACCCTGAGTTTAGAACTAACTATTAGAGCCTGGTAAGCTTGGGGAAGGTATACAACTGGATGTCATAACCCCCCTCTCCCAGAATCTGTCAGTTGGGAATAGATAAGCTGTATGTGACAGAGATACTCTTCTCCCTCCATCGCTGATTGTTAGGAGAACTTGGCTTCCATTGATCCAGTGCAAGTGTACACAGCAGCTGTGAGTTCTTGACTATCTCATGATTCAAATATAGCATTTAATTGCTGTTCTCCCAGTCTTGAACTTATATTCTTTATGCCTTCCTTTCCCTTTCCCAATGCCCCCCAAGTGTAAAGGATTAGTATAAATAACTATCAACTTTTCAAGTTTATCTTTACAAATGAGATTGTATACATACATAATCATCTATCTATCTATCTATATCTATCTATCTATCTATCTATCTATCTATCTATATTTATATTTATATATAACAGGCATATGTCCTACAAAATACACATTGGTTATAATTTATCCTATCATGCTTTCATTTATGTAAATGATATATCAATATTAGTTGTTTTTTTACAGAAAAGGTTTAAAGCAAGTGATTATATAATGATAGTGTGATAATGATAGCTATCAATTATTTAACATTTTCTGCTTTCCAGACACTGTGCAGAGTGATCTGTGTGTGGTGTTTCTTTTCGTTGTCCTGTTTCAGGAAGTCAGTGGTATTAGGAAACCGAGGACCAGACACATCACTCAATGTTCACAGATCCCAAAGCTGTTATGTGAGAGAGCTGGGATAAATCTGTTCTGGGATAAATAACACATCCTTGTGTCTCCGTCCATATTTTTCTTCCGTATCTGAAAGTCTGAAATATAAAAAGGAGAAACTATGAGATTAAATTGCATGGAAATATTTAAAATTGCAAAAAATGGACAATTTTAAACATTGTGTGATTTTTTTTTTGCCAGGATGTAGCATAAGGGTTGTCAAACTCCAGGAACAATAAAGAACAAGAAAATAAATTCTAAGTGAAAGAAGTATGATAAAATCTTCAATTCAAAACACTGCTGGTTAATCCTCCTGGCACTCTGCACTAGTTTTCAATATTCTCAATTGAACAAATAACGCATATACTAAAGTGTTCAAAGAATACCTTTTTAATTTTATAGATTGAATAGCACAGTCAAGGAATGCACGTGTCTACAGTTTGAGGGTTATTTTCTGTCTATACACCTATTTTTGAGTACTTTTTGTGAATATTAAGTCCATGTAAAACAAATTTTTAAATGCTGTTCAGTTATCATTAAGACCAATGGACATGGAAAATGACAACAAAGATCCCAAATATTTGTAACAAAAGATGTCCTGCCCATTGTCTATCAAGAGGCCTGGGTGTACACATACGCATGTGCACTCACTGCACTTAGTCTTAAAAAACTGATTAATTATGAAAGCGTAAGTTAGCAAGTGTTGCTCCTCATATGACTGTGAGTATAAGAGGAATACTGTATTTTTATAATGCTTCATTTTTAGGAAACCATATTAAAATTGCAAAATGTTAATCAGTACTTTGCAAACATAATTTGGGAAAAACAAAAGGGAAAACTGCTGGCTTTCTTGTGATAATAAGAATAGGTTTAATATAGTCATGTGTTTAAGAGTCATGACTATACTGTCAAAAATTTCTGTCTTGTCATTTCAGGAACCATTATTTTCTATTGGATCATTTTCTCTTTTATATCTCCAGCGTTTTTCTAGGTAAGAAGGTGGGTGGATATCTTAGGATTATTTTTCCCAAATAAGAATCAATTGACATTTCGGTGAGCTGTGTGAGTTACGTGAGCATGGTTGCCCACAAAGAAAAGTGGGTCAAGACTTTAATGTTGCCATGTGTCTTGATGACTAAAGCTTCTCTTTGTGTACATCCATACTGAGTCAGCCACCACTTCATCTTTCTGAACAAGAGAAATTGACTCCATAATATTTATTCATTTATTTTAACTTGGATGATTATGTGTCATGTTTACCTTTTGAGTGTTGGTCTTCTATGTTTCAAAGGATAAAATGTCATTTTACTAAAATATTGCCTGCAACTTTTAGACTTTTTAAAATACATTTTCAAGTAGCAGTATCTGACTTACCCTAGTCAAATGGTTCTTACATCTACATATAGAGACTCAACTGATATACAAGAGAATGAACCTTCAGAGATTAACATGTATATCTAACCATATTCTTTTAATGGTCATTTGAATCTTGACTATAGAAAATGAATTCATCCAACAGCTATCTGTTTAGTACCTCCCCATATCAACTACTGCTGTGTGGCCTCTTTCTCAGACACTTGTTCTTTTAGTTGTGTGATTTGAGTGCAATAATGTCCAATTTGGGTCAGATTATAACTAAAGGGCAAGAAACACTGTGTACTTTGACAAAGATAAAAGCAGTATTAATGGTATACTCTACCAGTTCCCTTTAATAGTCTAGAATTGATTTATTGCATGTTTTTATCTAAACCTTTTATGAACCTATTATATTTTTAGTTCGCTACTTCCATGAACACTCCATCTAATAAATAACACAGCGTGGCACATCCCATTATTTTTCCAAAATTTATCTCTTTTAAACTTCAAAGGGTACCCTTAGACCCTGTATAATTGAGTTTGTATATAGCTTGGCTTTCACACTTTCCACCTTCTTCATGATTTAATAGATGTCAGAGTTTCTAGATTGAAGATTCTAATCTCTATGTCTTCCTACACAAAGCTATCAGATTTCTTTAAGGATAGATTTTCTTTCTCTGCATTTTCTGGATGTGGTATGTTTCTCTGAAGTAATGTTTTCAATTCTCTGAGATCACTGAGTGACATGGTTTACAGAAATTAGTATTAGAAAGTGTGTGCTCCCAGCATTTAGGTCCCTGTTCTGACTGCACATCACTCCAAGGACCTTAAACAGGTGCCTTAATATCTTCTAATTTCTAGTTTGTACTCATAAAGGGGCATTTGTGGAGAAATTACATGTATACTGCATAAGCCTGGATTATCAAAATTGACATGGCAAAATTGTTGTTTTTGAAACAGAAGAAAGTCCTTTAAGAGTGGTTAAAAATGGGAGAATTTTTTGAGATTATAATAGAATTACATCTATTCCCTTGTTGCTTTCTACCAACTAAACTCTCCCATCATGTGTTAGGACTGAGTTCCTTTTGCGTATGCTTTCGCTTGAAAAACAATGTGATAAATTTCTTGTTTTAGTAATGTGATACTGTTGCAGAAATATACAATTTAAGATTAATTTAGTAAAATGGCTGATTTCAGAACTAAAAATGACTTAATCTTCACTTCTGCTGAGTGTGACCCAGGGAAAGAGCAGTGAAAACTTTTGTCTAGCAGGGAGACCTTGTGATTCTCTCTCAGTAATCACTGCATCCAGAAGTATCTTCATCTCCTTCAGCTATTTCTGGTTTATTTTATTTTCCCTACTGTATGCCATTTACTCACAAATTCATTGTAGGATTTTTAGCATAACTTGGTAATTTTATACCAAATGTAAACATCAGTTTTAAAGCGTGCAGTAAATCCAAATATGAAATAGGCTAAAGTCTCTCATTTTATTTAGAGTACCATTCTACTGAGGATTAGAAAAAATAAAACTTCAAGTTATACAAAGACTTTCTGTGCCCTGATTCTGCTAAACTAAAGAGAACCAAGGTGCAGATTAATATGGCTCCTAGCTTGCTCCTTCCTAACCACAGGAAACTGTCCTGATGATAAGGTCCTTGGAACATCTGGTAAAATTAAAAAAAATAATGTATGTGTGTATTTCGTGTATTTTTGCATTGGTTTTTTTGTTCTCTTTTCACTGTATGTTATGCTTTGATGGTGTAGGAATGGAATAGAAATGTGTTTCTTTCACAAAATGAAAGAGAACAAATCTTTCATTTCTCACTAGATGATGAGATGCAGTTTAGAAGATGCAGAAATGCCTTTGAGTGACGCAGTTTTTATTTTCATCACAGAATACACTTGACAGTCACCTGTAAGGGAAAAAACCCAAAAAGCAAAAATGTCAAGAGTGAGCAGGGCAAGTAATGCCAGCACACGCAGTTATTTAAAATCACAGCCCAGCCTGCAGTTACGTTTAGAATTCAGCATTGCTTTCTACTTCCTTTGATTCTAGGCTCGTTCTTCCTCTGCAAGTTTAGAAATCCTCTGACCAGAGGATGATTTCAGTTCTTATTTTTACTGACATGGTACTTAAATGCTGTTGAAAACTCATGAGAAAGCTGACAATCTCTCTGTTTGGAGTTTTCTTCATTTTCAACACCTGGCTTTCTGTCATTTTCCAGTCACATATACTGAAGTGACTGCAGATAGACTTCTCTGACAATTTACATGGCTTCTGGCTGGGAAGCCCACACCAGTGGCAGGACTCCTTTGGCATTTGTTCCAGTTCACAGGTTCCAGCCTGTCTCTGCACCTTCTCCTATTGTATATTGTTATTACCGCTGTGCCTCGTCACATGCAATATTTTATTTGCAGTCATCAGACACTTTCATGCTCAAGTGGTCGTTAGCTGTGTGCTCTCCAGCTGTTCAAGACTGTTAAATAAAACCAGTATCCCTACAAGGAGTGTGTCAGAGTGCTTTCCTGTCTCTGTAGGGCTACTGGCTTGGAACTGGCAACAGAATGAACAAGGGAGACTGTGCACATACAGTAGCTATGTCTTCCAATTTTCTTATCTCTATCTGAAGCAGAAAAGGAAAATGAAAAAGAGAATACCATTTTTTGGCTCAAGTGTAACATCTTCCTATTTCTATACACTTCATGTTAAACACATAGAGCTATTTGAAATTACCTAACGTATTTTTTATATCACAGGCCATGAGAACACAGATGCATCTATGGCTGTCACATGTAGATTTTCTCAATCTTTTTTTGGACAATGAAAGGTTTTACTAAGTCTCTCTCTCTCTCTCTCTCTCTCTCTCTCACACACACACACACACACACACACACACACATACACACACACACACACAGAGACATTTGCACATCCTATAAAACTGGATGGCTTCTAAATAAATATTTTATTTTAAAATAGGCAGGTTAAATATACACTTGATATTAGAGCCCCCCATATTTCAATGACTTCCTTCTTAGTTTGTTTGCTGTTAAAGTGTGTGACACAATTGATTTTGTTTCATGAACATTGAGAACTACCCACTGCTACCACGACTCAGTATTTCCTGTATCCTCAAAAGTGTCCTGGGGAAGAGTGGGAGATACATTTTAAGTTGAAAACATTTTTATTTACAAGTTTGAAGTGGATTGTGATTATCAATGTCAAAACGGACAGGACTGAATGGCAACCCTTCCTCAAATCAGAGACTAGGGTAATATCCCTGAAATCCACTGGTGCCTCTGGAAGTTCTCATATATCTTTAATGCATTACTAATTCTGCAGTTCATGGTTTATCGACAGAGTATCTGAAATAAACTAATAGGTTGGCATTTTTTTCCTGAGAACTCGTCTCCACCCTTGATAATTCTCATGATCCTCACATGACTAAATAGATTATTTGACACTTTGTAATGATACAGAAATCATATCAATTGCATAAAATAATCTGTTTTACAGTGACATTTCCTTATATGTAGATATTATACTGTACTCTTATTCACCTTTTGTATTGCATGTTCATGCTATTCTCTCCCTCCCTCCCTCATGCTACCTTCTCAGGAACACATGCCATCATCTGTAGATCTGGTTAATTTTCATCACTTTTCTCCAATGTTCGTCTCTCATCCACTCTCTCCTTTCATTGGATCCCTTATTCACAACTAGTTTTTGTGTGTGTGTGTGTGTGTGTGTCACTGAATTTAATTTAATTTACTTGGGTCTAATTTCAAAAGCAAGAGTTGGGCTTTGTTGACTTGAGCAAGGACAACTATGAAGAGAGCCGCTTTATTATTGACGGCTATAATCCTCTGCCCCAGCAACCATTGACTGTCTATAAGTACTCAGGAAGGAGTGGAGTTTCTTGAGCCTTTTGAATGCTAATGGGCTGGGTTCTCTGAAAATCTTGTTCAAGCAGTCACTACTGCCATGAATGTGTGTATGTAATACTCATAGAATGTTTCAAGGGACAGCATGTCACAGCATTCCTCCCTGTGTTCCTATGGCTCATATCTTCTTTCTGCTATTCTTTAGCAATGATCGTAAGCTTTGGAAAGGGGCTTAGGGCCAAACATTCAACAAACCCTTATTCTCAGTACTTTGATGTGTTATGACTCTACATTAGCCATTGCACACAATGACCAGAAGTTTCCTTGGACAAGGCTCAGAGTGGCATAATTTTATATATACACCCTTTTTTTTGCAAATATTTTGCCACCGTATCTATTAACTTAAGCAATAGTAGAAAGTTCTGCTCTAGGCCATATGAGTTCCTCACCTTATAAAGCACATGTGATGTAGAAGCAGAAGTAGGGAGGGAGTCTGGAAATGTAAAGACTTAAATGGGCATAGAGGTAGGTAACAGGGATGACAAGGGAACAGTGGTAGTTGAAACTTGCAATTTGTAGTCTAATTTGCAGAAAAAATAATTTGAGGGGAGGTCCACCATATGGGTTGATAATGATGCTACTGAAACGTTATTAAACAAAAGGCCAGTGCCAGATGGGGAATAACTTATTAAAAATTGTTTTCATTTTTAACTGTTTTTAATTGAAATAGATTTACATAATTTGCCCTCCCTGTCAATCCTCCAACCTATCCAAGCTACCATCTCTAGAACCCCTTCTGTAACTTATTTTTCTTTTGGGTATGTATTTTTTCAACAGTGAGAAAACTTTTAAATTTTATTTTAATTCTTAAATAGTTTTAATTGAAATAGAGTTCCATCACTTCTCCTTCCCTGTCCCACTCCAGCATCTCCTGGCTACGTTTCATAGAACCCAAGCCACAGCCTCTTTATCTTTGACTGTACCTATTAAAAACACTCCTATATGCATTTATACATCAGAATATGTATAAATATAATACAGAATATAATACAACTTTCTGATTTTTTTGTTTGTATATTTATGGTTAAAGTATCACTAACTACTCTGCATTGAAAAACCAATATGGGAGCTTATCCCTGGGAGAAACTAATTCTCTCCCCCTCAACATTCAGTGGCTACCTGAACTTTTTGTACAAGCATAGGAACCCATGAAATTTACCCCTTTAATATCTACACATCCATTGTTATTGCTATTGTTCCAGCCTTATTTATGGAACCATTTCTAGGAAAGACTGCTTCACAGACTTCCTGACATTTTAGCTATTAAAATATTTCTACTCCCTTCTTCTGTAATGTTCCCTGAGCCATAGATACAGAAGCAATGATATAGATCCATCATTTGGGCTGTGCTCCTCAATGTCCCTTATCTCTGCCTTGTGTCCATTTGTGTTTTCTGTGATTGAATCGATTTGTTGTAAACAGAAGATTCTCTGATGGAGTGTAGTAGCTACACTTATCTGTGAGTTTTAGGAAAAGATTAAGAATGCCATAAGAATTATCTTGGTTCAGCAAAGTGGAAGTAGTAGATTCTTTTCTGTGGTCTATGACCTTACTAGCTCTGAGAAGCCATCTGGATTTCCAGTACAAAGTGTGATTTCCCTCCGGCTGAATGGGTCTTAAATTCAATTAGATAGCTGTTGTTTGCCACCAACATGAAAATGCTGCTTCTTGAAACTTTATGAATATCTTGCCATGGTGACAATTGTCATGGTCCATACTTGTTGCATCTGGGTAGTACTGTTTAATTGCTTTCCTCCCTATGCAGCTTGCATAGTATTTGCTGGAACCATGAAAACTAGACCACAGGAAAGAGAGGCGTTCACATCAGATCCAGCTGAGATCGTCAATGCTCTTTCTTCTAAGTATGTAGTAGCTTCAGCAATAGGGGCCCACCTTCAACCCCTGAGAGGCAACCAAAGGAAGCATTGATAATCTACGTTGTTTTGGAAGTCAATTGAACTACCTACCTTTGCCAAACCTTTGAAAGGAGATCTGTTACTTGGGTTTTTACTAGTCTATGATTCTTGTGGGGAGCATTGTCAGCCAAGTGCCATGTCTTCTTTTATGATATGTGTGTGTGTGTGTATACAAATATACATATATATTGTATAATTTTAGGTAAATATAAAATGGTACATTTCTTTAGCCTTTCATATAATGCCTCCCGATCCCACCCATTCCCTCCCTAAAAGAAAACAAAATAAAATTTAAGAGAAAAAAAAGAAAAAAATGAAGGGGATAATCTCATCATGGAAGCTGCACTATGACACAGTGAGTCATGCAGTAAACAATTTTGCCCATATATCTTTATTTGCAAGTGTTCGTTCATTTGCAAAGAGGCATTGGTCTGATTTGAGGCCTCGGGTTTCTGCTACATTGTCAATGCTGGACCCTCTGGTACTCCACTTGAATATTCTGTTGTTGATCTGTGTTGGCGAGATCCTGCAGCTTTGTACCTGCATGATCGGCCCCATCACATGCTCCATCAGATCATAGATGGGATGGCTCTTGAAGAAGAGCAACACATAGCCCTGGTTCTGGGCCTGAATAATTGTAGGGTTGGTCAGCTTGCCTGCTCTTCCCTGTCTTCGCCATCAGGGTGAGCTCTCCAGCATTGTCCTGGCTGGTTCACCCCTTGCCATGATGAATGAGGGGCAGGACCATCAGGGTCAGCTGTCCCATATGTACACCTTCAGGTCAGCTTTATTATTGCCTCCGTAAGCTGTATGGGCCACTCTCCTGATTGCTGCAGCTGATGAGGGACCTGGCCAGCTCTGCCACACTTACGACTTCAGGGATAGCTCTTCCACCTGCATCAAATATTGATGGGCCTGGGGGTGATCATCTCCTCACCGCTCATGCCTCCACATGAGACTGTCACCCTCACCACTACAAGGCAGATGATGGGGGGAGTGGTTAGGTAATCTACTCTCTCACCGTAAGGCTATTTTACCTGCACCGTTGCAACAGGTCAGCTCTACTGTGCTATCTAGGTGAGGACCAGGGCCTGCTTTCCTGAGTGCTACAGTCAGTAAAGGGAGGGTCAGCTCACATGTCTGTCACCAGTACAAGGGGAAAGGGGGGCATCGCTCCTCAACTCACACAGAGTAGTGGGGACCGTTCTCCCACGGAGGCAGCACAGTAGAGTTGACCGTGTAGACAGGGGAGCAGGGGAGCCAGCCTTGAAGGCAGGAGAGAGGCATAGCTTGTACCACCTCCGTTATCTGCAGTGTGTTGGTGGGAGCAAGGGAAAGGTTTCTTCCATCTTTATCAAACAATTAATATTTGTTGTCCCTCTTCTCCCGTTCTCTTCTGTATTGACCTCTCTCCCTCCACCTAGTTAGAACGCCGCGGTGCTATTCTATTTTATACTTTATATCACCTGTATCCTCTTAGTCCCATGCAATGCCTGCCTCCCACCAACATGTAGGGACCCTTCCTTCTGGTTTCTGTGGTTATTCTGTGTTGTATATTGGAATTACAGATGAGAGAGAAAATGTGGGATTTGTCTTTCTGGATCTGGCCTATGTCACTCAGTGTTATATATCCTAGGTCCATTCATTTTCCTGAAAATTTCATGATTTCACTTTTCTTTATAGATAAATAGTATTTCATGGTAGATATCTACCATGTTTTCCTCATCTACTCATCTGTTGACGAACAGATGTTTTTTAGTTTAGGCTGTTTTCATTTCTGACTATTGTGACTAGGGTGTCTCTGATCATTGCTAAGCAAGTATCTGTGGAGTAGGATGTTGAGTACATTGGGCACATGCTAAGAAGTGGTATATCTGGGTCATATGGTGGATTTATTTCTAGTTTTTTTTCAGATTCTCTGTATTGATTTCCAGGGTGGCTATACTAATTTAAATCAAGCTATGGGATAGCTTATGATTTAATGCGTGAGGAGACCCCAGAGATACCCGTAACACTATAGGTTTTTGCTATTCCTCTTGGTTTCCCACCAGAATTAGTTGATACAAAAATATTGCTGAGGATATTGCCTATCTTGATTACAAAACAGAGAAAGCAATCTAAACATGGATTGGAAGCTTCCTTCATGCTAGAGAGCTGTCATAAAGTCAAAGTTCTAACTGGTATGAGATAGATTTACATGTCCTTGATTAAATTTTCCATGTATTTACTAACCACTGGAATTTTTGTTAAGTGTGTGTTTGAGACATTTGCCCCTTAATGATTGGTATGCTTTCTCCTTTGTTAAGAATACGCCCTGTGTCCAGTTTCCTACAACTTTTCCAAATAAAACTTAAGTCAACAATCAGTCTTCATATCGAGCTAATATGCTTCAAAAATCTAGCTGTAACTAGTTTGAGCTGATATTTGATGTTGGATTCATCCTGCATGGGGTAGTTTTCAAATGGGTCTCTTTGTTTCTGTACTTGCTTCAATTCAGTGTGTCTCAACCTAAGGTAGTCAAATAATAGTGTTAGTCTCTGTGCAGACATCTTTTATTTTATTTTATTTTTGTATAAAAGCCAGGAGCTGGCACAATGCCTGAATTGTGGGGTCTACATTTTCTTTCTTACCTTAGCTCCATCTTTTGTAATGGGTCTCACAGTAGTCAGCCATCCGGTTCTTTATTCATTAACCAATAAAATCAACACATAAACAGAAGGACCTCCCACACCATTTATCTACATATCATATGCCATTTTCTAAACACATAACACATACAGAATTTTTTATTTTATGATGTATTTCATTTCCCTCTGTTGTTTATAGTCTTCCAGTAAATTCAAGCACCATATGGGACAGTTGTTCTGGTTAGTTTGTTTCTGCTGTGTTATTTATTTATTATATACATTATTTAAATCTGTTTCATAATTATTAAAATTTGACACTATCTCAGAAGGTGGTTTGTCTTACTCACCTCTTGCCATCTTAAAAGAAAATTCATCTGAAATCAAGGAGCATGAACATTTTCTTAGTTTCGAGATGGCATCTGATTGCAGAAATTTCAGGGAATTTAGATTCCTTTTTTTTTCATTCTTCCCTCTCCTGTTGTGATTGACACATCCGTGTTGTGGGTGATTGTGAGGGCAAGAGCATGTGTAGTTTCTGCAAATGCTCCCATGACTGGCAGGTCTCGCTGTCCTTGGAACAGCTAATAGGGGCTTTTGAATTAAACAGTATAAGCCTTACCGATATTTCCTGCCTGCTGGCAGATATATCCTCGTTTCAATCTCAAAAATATTAAGTCGAATGCCGATAGATCCAAGTGTCTTATATATTATACTGGCAGGGAGACCTTGATGATAAGATAGAACTAAAAAGAGTTTTCCATAAACCTTCAAAAGTTGAAACAAGGTGTCCAGAGGCCGTCAGTCATTGGGATTGATTGCTATTTTATAGGATTTGTATATTTTGCCTTTGCCTCTTCTGTCAACATTTTTATGAATAATATGAATAACAACTGTTGCAGGCATCACTAACAAAAGTTGGCAATGAAAAAGTGAGGAAAGACTTACAGTGTCTCATAACTGGTAATCTGTAACTGACATCTTCAGATGTGATTGCCCAGCATCATTCTTTTTTTTTTTTTTTAACCTTGTAACATTTTCTTTTTTTTTTCTTTTTTTTTCTTTTTTGCCCAGCATCATTCTAAGCAATTCAGAAAGGTCAGAAAGTGCAAGGTTACCTAGTGGATGCTCTGCCATTCCATTCCTGTGTGTCTTGGACAGTAATTATATTTATTTAATTTTCAAGCAAAAAATTGAAAAAAAATGCTGCATTACTGCCCACCTTAATTTTTATCAAGATTTTTGTTCAAATTTTAGATTTGAAAGAGAAAAGACAGAAAACTTAATTTTCATATTGTTAGTTAGAAAGAATTTTAATGATTCATTCAAAATGAATAACTCTGGGGAGATGGAGAGATGGCTTGGTGGTTAAGAGCACTGACTGCTTTTCCAGAGGACCCAGGTTCAATTTCAAGTACTCATATTGGAGCTTACAACTGCCCAAAACTTCAGTTCCATGGACTCAACACACTCAGCCAGATATACATCCAGGCAAAACACCAATGCACATAAAAATGAATTATTAAAAAAAAGAACAGCATTGCTTTCATTAACTAATATTGTATATTTATTTATTATGGCACTAGGAATTGTCTCTGGACTTTGAAAATGCTGGAGAAGACTCTGCCATTGAGCTACATGCCCAGTCCAACATCTAGTTTTTGTTTTGACACAAGATCTCATTAAGTTGGGCAGACCGACCTTGAACTCATTCTGTAGGCCCAGCAGCTTTCGATTTTTAGTTCTCAAATCAAGTCTCCTGAGTTTCCAATATAAGATGTTTATACAGAAATAAATGTTTATAGAGAAATACATACTTAAAGAGAAGTGATTGCATTCTATTCTCTGGCCATACAAAATTAAATTCATTTTTCATGCATAAATTAACCCACTCCAATAGCTCCCCCATATCTTAACTTATTGAAGAATTAACTTTAAAATGTAAACATAAATATTCATCTATTTAATGCCTAATCATCTATGGAGACTCAGTTTGAATTTCTTCCCCTTAACACGTTCCTCAGCTGGGGACTTGTGCAAAATGAATACATTTGTATACTGCCGAAGTAGAAAGATGGAGCAGGCTTCAAATGGATACTCAGTACCTGAACGAAGAACAGGAGTGAAGGTAGGAATGGCAGGCCCAGAGAAATTACACACTTTTCATTACTTCTCATAAGATGATTTGGTTACACACCATGTCTTCCAAGGTCAGTGGGACAGAACCCACCTTCTAGACATAATTCGATGGGGTAGGGGCTTTACATTCGTGGCTTTAAGCAGTCCTGTCATATCTTGAGGTTTACCTGCAGGGTCAGACTGAGTGAAGCTTAATCACCTTTGACTGTTTTAGATTGTAAGTGCTCTGCAGAATCTACTGGTGTTTGTGATCTTGGTCTTTGAGATCAAGGTCAGTGCACACCCAATAGTTTTGGGTTCGAATATTTTCATTGTGTCTGTGTATAATTGGTCTTGAAAAGTCAGTCAATCCCATGTTGTAAGCAATTACATTGGACCATTTCATCATGTTGCTTAATACCCCAAAAGACACACTAGAATGTATATATTTTTAAAAGACAAATAAAAGCATTAAACATTGTAGCAAAGGACCCTGGAGTCTGTAACAAATATACAATTGGAAAATCAAAATGTATTTTTTTATCAAACATGAACTAAAAAATAAAAATTACTCCTGATGAAACATAATATCTCTTGCAGCATTTTAGTATGTCATTTCCAGAATAAACTTATTTGTACAAGATAACCTGAAACCAGATTAAACATAGGAAAATGTTCATGTATACATTGAATTTCATAATCATGAATAAACAGTTATTTAGGGAGATCAAGCATTATTTAGGTAATTACAAAATAAAACTTTTTCCTTCCCCTTGCATCTATAAAATGGCCAAATCTAGTTAATAGAACACTTATTGACTCAGGAAGATAACTATAAGTTGAATGGAATCAGTAATTGTTTGAAATCTCCATGTAAATATAATAAAAGTATATTTTATTACGTTAAAATTAAGGAAGTTAGATTTAAAATTAAATAATCAATACATATTTAGAAGTATAACATAATATATAGCAAAGACCTTTTTGTTTGTCCCTATCTATATGGATATAAAACAGTAGATATAAATTTGTCTCCATGAATAATTCTAACAGAAGATCAAAGACAGCTTCAGGTATATAAAATAGTAGAATATTCATGTAATATTATCTTGATTTGTATAAAATCATTAAGCAAATATTCTGTTATTTGAAAACATTTTTTAGAAGGTGGTAATGAAGCCTTTACTAGCTTCTTCTACGTTATTGACTGTTCAAGATCAGCTGGTTGGAAAATCTGTTTCTGTCTTCAAAACTTATCAGTCTTTGGTCACATTATGTTTCTAGAGATGTGGAATGTATGCCTTCATATCCACAGTAGGTTATTTATACCCAATTTCATCCATAATTGTGCTATAATTGCATCCATTTCTCTGAGATGGGCTTTTGTAAATACAGGAGATGAAACAGCCTATATTCTATTAACAATGGGGGAATCCAAATCTTTGTGTGCTGTTGAGTCAAGAAATGACATCTGTCATTTTACCCATGCACACTGCACAACAAAATCACACTGTTCTTCTCATTGGAAGTATGACTGATGGCTGGCATAAAGTCTTTAATGAGTCTTAGAAAGTATTTCTAAATTTTCTGTGAGCTGGGCAAGTCATTCAGTACTCATATGCCTTTCTTTCTTTCCTCCATCACTCCCTCCCTCATTTGATAGTATTTCATTTAGTCCACACTGCCAAAACCCACTTTGTAGCTGAGGGTCACCTTAAACTTCTTACCTTCTTGCCTCTACCACCTGGCAGCCAGGACTGCAGACCTTGACCATCACACCAAGTTTTACATGGTGCTAGTGACAGATCCCAATCTCTGGGTATTCTTGGTAGGCACATTACGGTCAACGCTGTAATGTGTATTGTTTTAATATACTTGTATGTGCCTATGCGCTTTATGTGGGCTGGGTATCAGAACATCGACTCCCACATGCAAAGCCAGTTATGTACGTACGGGTCTGTATGTGCTTTGTAAAAACGCATGTCTCCATTATAGCCTCATTGCAGTTTCTCGTTTATCTTTTTATCTACTGCCACACTCTCCACTCACCTGAGATAGATTATTAGCTTAATAAGTGATTATGGATCCACTGACTCATCTCGCTGAGCATTATAATTTTCACCTGTAATATGCAGGCACTCAGTAGCATGGAAGCTGTGAGCAGTTCTCTTAGATCCCCACAGCAGCTTTGACAACTTCCTTCCATGAGCAAAAAAATAAGACTGAAGACAATAAACTGCAAGTAAATGTATTTTTTAAGAAGGATATTGTCTTTTTCTTTTAGCTCTGTTCTCCCAAAACATTTACTAGAATAACTTAATATTTTGAAGAATAGAGAAGTCTTCTTTGGATATAAAATAATGTTGTTTTTGTCATGCTTATAAGACTATGAAACAGTTTTCATGATATAATTCTGGAATAGAGAATATATATTGAGATATACAAATAAAAATAGTCACACTTAAAGAAAGTTTTCTGACTTTAAATTTGAATATTCTATGATAATTCCCTTGGGATACCTTTTAGCTTCTGCCAAAATTACTCTTGGAGACAAAGAGGAAAACAAACTATGACATGGTATTATTAAATGTTTACACTGGTAAGTTGAAAATTTCTCACAAATATTACTGGGAATTAATACACTTCATAAGTGTATTTCTAAGGAACATGACAGTAACCTCATTGAACCTATGTGTTAGATTCAAGTTGTAATTCCCAGCAAATATAGGTCTGACATATAGGCCCATCAACTTTCCTCAACGATGCCTAATAATGTATTAAATGTGAGGAGAAAAAGTCACAGGCAAAAGAATATGCCATTCTATACTTGGGAACTTCAGCTGGTAGAATTTATTTTCATCTCTAGAGCAACAGTTTGGTCAAAGAAATTAGGAGGATTTTGATTGGGAATTTTCGTGAACTTTTAGTTAATAAATCTAAGTAAGACACTTGGAAAATTCACTGCCTCTGCTTATTGCCTGTTGCCCCGAATCTTTCCTGTGATTCACAAATCTTCCTCTACAGTTATAACATCGCTGATGTAAAAGAAGCAATAGAATCCTAGGTTACATCCTTTCATGTCAATGACTAACAACTGGGAGAGAGAGAACAAAGCCTGGGTACTACTGAGAGCTGAGAGAATTGCCATACTGAGAGCTGAGAGAATTGCCATTCTGATTCAAAAAGGTAAAAAGGGAATGAAATTACTGGAATTTGCAAATGTAGATATAGTCCAGTGTTCTTTTTAGTCTTATACACTGAAATGGGAAGAGAGTCGTAAAAATATAAATGTGAGATTATTTAAGAAGGAGGTAATTAAGAGGAATATAGGAAGTAATGCATGCTAGCTAGCTAAAAGGAGTGTTCATCCAGTTTCCAAATCTGCTTATTGCACTAACATACTGAAAACTTTTAAATTAGTATCAGAAACATTTGTAGTTCACTAAATTGATCATGAGGTAAAATTAGTTTAGATTTCTATTGTAACACAAATTTTCCCCTACCATGGATAGTAGATCATGATTTCTACTCCTTGTGTTGCTTAGTTTTGCATGTATGTGTGTTTGTTATCTGTGAACTTGAACAAGCTAGAAGAGTGTGGGGAAAGGGAATTAAGGAATCAATTAAGGAATTTCCTCATTCAGATTGACCTTTTTACAAACCTGGGACAATTCTCCTGACCAATGATTGATTCCGGTGGGCCTGGCTCACTCTGAGAAGTACCAACCCTGGGCAGGGAGACCCAAATGGTACAAGAAAGCAGGCTGAGTAAACCATAGATGTAAAGCCAGTAATCTGCACAGTGGCCTCTGCATTAGTCCTTAGCTCCAGGTTTCTGCCCTGATTTCCAGTCATGATTGTCGTGAGCTCCAGCTTATATGAGCCTTTTCCTGTCCTATTTGCTTTGGGGCAGTGTGTTCTCATAGCAACAGAAAGCTAATAGAATGCCTATGCAACTTCACAATCTTGAGTTTTTTTAAAGTGGGTTTTAAGATATGTAGTTATTTCTTTATTTCTAGTTGAATCATCTTAACTCCATTGTCCAGTGTTCAGAGTTTTTTAGGGAAAGTATATTGGTGCATGTGCGTCATTCCTCAGGATCCCTCAGACATTACATTGTTCTGTGTACTCCAGTCCCCAAACTAATTTCTACTACTGAGAACTGCCTGATAAGTTCTACACCTCTTTTTGACAAATAAAGAGGTTACTCACTTGTACCATTTCTGTAGGACATGGAATTTGTAGGGCCTATCTTACAGGCTATATAATTAGTTAGTCAATGGGAATATGCTATTGAATGACCATTATTAATTACAGAAATTGCATCTTGCTCTTTATGGCTCATTGGTATTGTTTGTTCTCAGCCCTGAGGGATGCCTATTTTGACCACAGCATTTCCTAGCTAAGGGAGAACAGCCTGTGAAGCACCTTTCAAATGTTTGGATACACCACCATCTGTGTCGTCCTCAAAATATAAAATCTTATTTGACTCTCTCTTAAAATATTTACAAAGTGTGTTAACTAATCACGATTAAACAACTACCATTCTCGTTTATTTAATTTAATGAATCTTTCTTTAGTAAATGCACAAAATCTTCCCAGATATTTTAGCCATCTAAGCAATGGAGGAAGGGTTTCTCTTCTGTGCTCAGGCCAGCAGAGTAGTTACAAATTCTGAGGACACCAACAGCAGTAGATATATTGAAAGACTGTCTTCTGTAGCACATACCACTTTTGATCTTACATACAGTTTCTAGTACTTTACTGACACAACCCTTAAAATTTTTAGTACGATTTTCACGCTTCATGTCTTCTGAAGTTTGAGTTTGCAATTGTCCCCTTAGGGCATGATGAATTTCATCCCTAATTTAAATCTACAGATAATTAGAAATGATGGGGAATTTTTTCCCTTGTAAGGGAACTCTGTTGAAGTAGTTGTTAGTGGGTTTAAAGAGGGGTGGAGAAAGATGTATGAAAGGGTGCTGTTCTCTGCACCTAGAGTTGAGAGGACACTGAACCATCTGTATTATAACACTTGGCTGATCGAATCCTTAGGTATACAAAAATTATCAGAAATCCTGTGTCTTCAATCACCGTGGTGAGGTTTTGTATGCCAATGACTTTGGCATTTTGTAATCAGCATGGCTGTATTTAGAAGTAATACTTTGCTTTCCATCTACAACTGTAAATCATACAAGATTATTTAACCCAAATTATAAAATTCTCATGGTTTCTACCTGTGCTTTAGTCAAGTTTTTTAGGCATTTATTTGTAATATTTATTTTTTTCTTTTTTTGAGATTATAATTATATAATTTCCATCTCCCTCTCTTCTTCCAAAACCTTCTGTTTTCTTCAAAGTTTCTTGCCTTGAAACAGTCACCTGATACTCATAGCCTTGCATTCAATAAGCATCAATTTTCAGTTACTGTAGGTCATAACCCAATTAGCTATTGTACTGTTTGCCAAGAAATCATCTCTAAAATTTCTACTGAAAATTTGGAGAGAAAGACATAGCAAAATGTCTCCCAATACTGATGAAAAGCCAATACTTCTTTTATTTTCTGTGACATTATTGTGAGCAATGTCATCTTCTACCAAGTTATTTACCATTTAGAGAGGTGTGTGTGTGTGCATGCGCGTGTGTGTGTGCGTGTGCGTGTGTGTGTGTGTGTGTGTGTGTGCATGCGTGCGCACGCACACACATGCATGGGCACAGTTTTGAGTGTATAAGCATCTTTGCACATATAGGACAGAAGAGGGAATTGGATCCTTTGGGTTTGAAATTACAGATATTTGAAGGAAGAGACACACTCTTGATACATGGGTGCTGGGGATTTGAGCCTCAGTTCTCATGATTAAGCTCTGGTCTCTATGACTGCGCAGCAAGAGCAGCTAACCATCAAGCCTTCTTTCCAGCTTCTAACTCAGAATTTTAGTATGTAACGTTCATTTGGCCAAATTTATGTTTGAATTTTATTACTCAAACAAGGCTATGCAAACGCTTTTCTGAGGCTATTCCTTTGGCATTAGGAATAGGCACCATCCACTCAGCATTTTAAATATTGAAATACACATGTTCAACAGTTACTAAAATAAGTGGCTGCAAATGTAAGATACAAATCATTTTTATTTCTGATTACGAATATAATTATTATGCCCTGGCAATGCTGAAGCATGAATGGACAATATGTATATGGCAGTTCTGCTGATCTTGTCCGTATATTGTATTTCATAGTCAAAAATAATGAGAACAACTGACCAGGTCTCTTCCTCAAGAGGGCACTATGCTACCTATTTTTGTTTCTTTGTAGTTTCCTATTATTTTCTGAAACTTTCATGCCACTTTCTTCCTTAGAAGTATTAAATTTTTTATCCAATATACCATGCTATCATTCTAAAAGCATTAATATTTCTAAAATCTATAATTTTCTTGCATTTACCTTCTTAATAACATGACTTAAATATTCTGAGAGGTTTTAAATTTTTCATGCTTTTGTTATAGATACTATATTTTAATTTGCCCTCTGATTCTTTTCCTTTTGATTCTGGTGGATCCTTAAGTTCTATTTTTTTTTCTACAAGTATGTTTCACAAATCACCATAGTTATGTTTTCCCCCTGTTTTAAAGTAATTTAGATTCAGAAATAAGTCCTCAAAATGTGTCTTTGTGTTACTCCATTGATAGGCATAAGGATAAGATAATAGGGTGCTGGATAGAGGACTCAGTTGGTAAGAGCAAAGGCTGCTTTTTCAGAGAACCTGAGTTCAGTTTCCAGCATGAATGTCAGAAGGTTTACAACTGCTTGCAACTCCATCTCCAGGAGATTCTACATGCCCTTATGAGCTTCATAAGCATCCACACACATATGACATAAACAGACATACACACACACACGTGCGCACACACGCGCACACACACACAACCAAAATAATTAGTCTAAAATTACAACTGCAATGAATAAAGTTGTGCTATTCATATTATACTTCAACCTGTCCATCAGCCCTCAAATGAGAACTATGATTGAGGTGGGATGTGAGTGTTGTACATGAGGAGGCTTGGGAAACTCATGACAAATATCCTAAAAGGAGTAAATGGAGAGTTAGGAACAATTCTTCAGTTATTAAATGGTTTAATCCTTCATCTGTTTGTGGTTAGAGATTTCTTTATTCTTTTGTTATATTTTCCTAATAACTATGAAAAACATTAAAAATAGCATTTTGAATATGATTTTTGTCTTCATGTTTACACATTAGGAATTGTTAAAATTTGCATCATAATGCCTAAGTTATGAATGTCTGACTCTGTTTCAGATTTCTTTGTTAATGCTCATGGGGCGGGGAGGTCTGCCCCTTTTTGAACAGATACAGAGGAAAAGTACATTGGTGAGGGTGAGGTGTGGAGAGAGAATGGAAAGAGAGAAGAGAGGGGAAACTGTGGTCATGGTGTAAAATAAACGAATAAAGTGAATTGATAAAAAAATAAAAATTAGGTATTGAATTTCTATATTGCAAATTGGTATCTCCTTTTTGGTATGGATAAATATTAGGAATATTAAAACCATCATGAAATGAAAGATTGTTGAGTTGTTGAAAATACCCTAACTGATATTTTATTATTGCTAGTCTTTGGAAAATTGAGTTAAAGAAGTGGCAATAGATGGACAGTCTGTCACATTATAAAATCTCTATCAACCATTATTGTACCTATTGGATACCAATGCTCTTTTGAAAACCATGTCTTCCCGTCCCTCTGAACTGATGAACTTTGTATTTACCAACCCCTGCCAATCTCAAACACTGCTAATTGAAGTTACACTGTTTGCTAATTATTCCTGATTAAAATTGGCTCCGTTTCCTGGATCAACTAAATCTGTGAGTGTGTGCGTTCCTTCCCCTTTTATTTCTGTGTGCTGCTTCCCTACAGTGTGGAACAGACTATGCTTATGCTTGAGAACATGGGGGATTTATGAAACTTAGTGTGAGACTGTGATCTGTAGTTTGGAGTTTTAGAATAAGCTACCTTAGTAAAAATCTTTGGGTAAATAATTTACCACCCACTCTATGTGTGTGTGTGTGTGTGTGTGTGTGTGTGTGTGTGTGTGTGTGTGTGTGTGAACTTTTGGGTTTTTTGTTTGTTTGTTTTTATGAGAAAGCATAGACTTGGAAACAAACCATCATTCCTTAAGAACTTAGCTCACACGTTGAGTTTGCCTATAAGTTAATCGGCAAATACATACTCAGTTCCTATTTCTTTTCCCGGATTTAAACCTGGTCTTAAATTTGGTCTTATTTTCCTGCTTAAAACTTGTGCATTTTGCTCAGAGTTTTCTTTCAATGATTTGTTAACTTATCTACATGTGTTGAGATATTCTCTGAGATATCTAAATTGCGTTGCACTCCAAGGCAATTTTATTTCTCCCCTACCCTACCAGCAGGTAATATTTGACAATGCCTAGAGACATTTTTGTTCATGGAAGGTATTGAAACTCAAAATTAAGGAGTAGTAGACAGGGACACTGATAAGCTTCCTCTGGTGCACAGCATGACCAACCATCTGCAGCAAAAGAACACCAATTATCTTGTCCAGAATATCAGGAGTGCAGTTTTTTTTTCTTAGGAAAAACTAAAATAAATCCATTGAATACAACTTGATGCACTCGTAAAGTGTTCTGTTGATCATACAGTTTCAGCAATAACTGATACTGAGTTTTGATTAAAGGGCTATGTCTTTCAAATAGGTGAAATGTTACATTTATTGAAATAAATAATGAGACATTTCTGTTTTTCTCAATTCACAATTTAAAACGAAATATACTTGTAAGATTACTGCTCGAAGAACAATAGTGGAGGTACTCCGAGGAGCAGAGTTACTTACAACTGCACCACACAATGAAGTAAGCTTTCATACTGTTTGATAAACACATAGTTGTCCTCAGTCCAGAGTTTTAATAGAAATGTGAATTTATCCTCCTTTTCTTCTGGAAGTTTGAAAGCATATGAGTGCTTGCCCAGACATTCTGGAATTAAAGATTATTTTCTCTATATTTTAGTGCATTTTGGTAAAAACAAATGATTGTACAGTCTCCTTTTTTCTTGCTGAATATTGTTTTTGGCAAAACTACACCTGATGTTCAAGTACTATATCACTGCAACCAATATTAGCCCACACCATGTATACATACTCTTAATATCTCTCAGTTAATCTAATGGATTTCTATGTTTACTACTTTGTTTGCCTTTTAACTTTGCAAATAACTTCAAGTATAGAAACTATATTTAGTATTTCACCTAAAATCTAAAAAAGTCTAAAAAATCATGATTCAACCAAATTCTGACTTATTGCTTTAGTAAAGAAATTACTGGTTCTCATCAGCCTTGGGAAACACAAATTTTATTCCTCATTGAGTGACTTAAGTCGTGAATGTTTAGATATTATCTGGTCTTTACATGAGGAAAATGAGACAACTAAAGTCTCTTTTGTTTGCCAAACATGGATGAACATGTATGATGATCCTTCTTGATATCTTCTTTTTAAAAATGTTACTGCTTAAAAAAATAAATCCAAGTCATGTATAGAATACTCCCTCTCTTTCTCTTTCTCTCTCTCTCTCTCTCTACACACACACACACACACACACACAAACACAATTTGAAAAGTACATGAACAAAGGAAGTAATTTCTACTAATGCTTAGGAAACATGATTTATTTTGTACCAATTACATACAATGCATATTATACTTCAACACTGAGAAATGATAAGGAAAAATAAAATCATAGTCAAACTCTTAACCTCTAATTGATCAGATATTTGAGTAGCACATACCCATTATAGTTGAAAATAAGAAGAAAAGCCTAATGCCTCAAGATATAATTTTTAAAACACATGGCATTCTCAATATGTACAACTTTGGTAAATTATCTGTTTTTGAAATAATTTATACAGAAGGAAAATCTTTTGGGTCATCATAACAGTGTGGATGCACAGGGATATTGTAACCCACTAAAGGATAGGAAGCTCTCTCTCTCTCTCTCTCTCCCTTTTTTTAACTAAACACCAAAAGTATATTGTATTCACCAAAATTTAAACTTGAACAGAGAGGTCTGCCTTCTTGAGAGATGTAGATTTTAAAAATATTTCTCAGTTTTAAAGGCAAATTATTATTTTATCCCATGCTTTCTTCTATCGGGGTCTCACTACACTATTCTCAGGAATACATTTGCACTGTAGCAGGGTAACTTCATACAAGAACAATGATGATGTGTTTCTGACAGTGACAAGGCTTCATGGACAAGAGTTCTTGCTGTGCTTGTCTGAGGATCTGAGGTAAGTTCTCCACACTCAGACAAATGCCAAGCATGTTTATGGAGCCTATTCTGCCCAGCATTGTGGAACAGAGATTGATGGATTATAAGAAATCTATGGTCAGAAAACATAAGTGAAATAATGAGGTTACAGTTCATTGAAAGTTTTCTTCTCAAGTCAGTAAGGTGAATAGTAGATGAAGTCATCAACAGCAGCCTTCAGTTTCATATGTACTTTTATGATTATGGAAATGCAACACACACACAGAACTTGTTTCATATATACATATTGATTGTCTTAACGACAAAAAAAACATTAAATTATGTCTTTGAAAAATTCACATGGTGATAAGACCTATAAAGGAGTAAAAAGAAGAGTAAAATGAATGAGAATGTTTTTGAGGGACAATTATAAATTGAGTAGTAATAAGCTGCCAATTTGTCTGGGTTGATATTGCTGAAATATGAACTAATGGAAGTATGTGAGATTTGAGGGGCAGGGATTTCTTAGAGGCAGATCAACAATTGGAAAGATTCTGGTGCAGAAATGGACTTGGTATAGTGGTAGAAATAAACAGAGGTGATTGCACCAGAGATTCACTCAAGGGAAATGGCTTATGAATTTAAGGAATGCATGTCTGTGCTAGCATGTATCCTGAGTAAGTTAATCAGTTAGAAAGCATATTGGAAGTGTGTTTCGGCATATGTGTGACAGCAGCACCCACACTCATCAATGGATGAGATCCAGGTGCTTGTCTGAGCAGTTGCAAATGGCACTACTGACTATGTCTGGAGCATACAAGTCACTACCATATACTTTCCTAGGGAATAAGTATGCAGAGAAAGATTGAGTTCAATTCTTTTGGTTTTTCTCAAAACATGGTGAGAAAATAAAAAACAAATGCCAAGTTAAGCATCCTCCAATTCAAATAAGTTTAAAGTTTGTGTATCCTTATAATTCTTCAAGATTAATACCCAAAATCACATTTTTAAAATTTGAGAACAATATATAGCTGCATCATTTCCCCTTTCCTTTTTCTCCAAACCCTCTCATGTTGCATGAGGAGTGTGGCCCTTTGTTTGTTCCAGCCACTGGCTAGCTTACACCCAAAATTGCCACCCAGAAATTGTATTAGATAAATCACTGCCTGGCCCATTATCTCCAGCCTCTTATTGGCTAGCTCTCACATCTTGATTTAACCCATTTCTATTAATCTGTATATCACCACTAGGTCGTGGCTTACTGGGAAAGATTCAGCATGTCTGATTCTGGTGGCTCCATGGTGGTTCTCTCACTCTGCTTTCTTTCTCCCAGAATTCAGTTCTGACTTCTCCACCTACCTAAGTTCCGCCCTATCAACTAGGCCAAGACAGTTTCTTTATTCATTATCCAATGAAAGCAACACACAAACAGAAGAAACTCCTACACCACTCCCACACTTTCCTCCTTGCTCTTTCTCAAATATGTCCTCTATTTCCTATTGTTGTTGTGTGTATGTGCTTCTAAATACATAACACATAAATACAACTGTTCAGTCTCTATATTTTTATTTGAATGTGTATATTTTCAGGCCTGACCATTTGGTAATGGATAAATAATTTTGAGCTCTTACCTGAAGGATACTATTTCTTAGGCTTTAGGTTTTTGAGGGTTCCCCCAATTCCCTTCCCTATTTAATATGTTTATTGGTTTCACTCTTGTTCAGATCATGATTTGCAGACATATTGGTGAGACTTTATGGGTATAGCTTCTGAAATTCCTAAAAACATGATCACACAGCAAATTCCCTGTTCCTTCAGATCTTACAATCTTTCACTCACATCTTGGCAATGATTCCTGGGCTTTAGTATAGGAGTTGTGTTGTAGGTGTACGTGTTGGAACTGGACTCTATAATAAGCACTATTATTGGTTGTGGTTTCCATCTTTCACAATGAGAAGTTTTCTTGATGATGGGTGCGGGCTATACTTACTTATGTGAATACAAATAAATATTTAGAATGTTGTTGGAGATTATTAAAGTGGCAGTTGTAGTTTCTCCTTCAAGATTCATGACTTCATTAGCCATGAGTGGCTGGCTTGGTTTCAAGTACCAGGCAAGATATCCCTGTTGTCAAGTGGGACTTAAGTTCAATTAGTTGGCTATTGGTTACTGCCAAGATATATGTGCTGCTACTCCATCCATTGGGTTATTATGCCATGTAAGTCAATGTTACTGTCTGTAGTAAGGAGGCTGCTTGTTAGTTCCACCCTGAAATAACTCTCTGTACATCTAGAAAAATCTAACTAACATGACTATAAGCATGATTATTATAGATGATTATCTATTAGCCTGTATTTCTTAATTATACATTACATTTTTAAATGAGCTGCATAAATACAAAACCTTAATCAAGAGCAGAAATATATATATGACAAAATTGACCTTAAGTTTGTATCAGTAAACCAAGATCCATGCCAATGCAAAATTCTATAGCATATCACCCTTTAAATGTAAACAATATTTGGGAATATGGTTGTAATTCTTCTCCAAACTGCTTCCTGCTGTTTATTGGGCAAAGTAATTTTTGAGGGGTGTTCAAGATGACCTATCAGAGGATCTTGGTCCATCAAACCACATCAATCTGGAAGGATTCCACAGGTTCTCATCCTCTGTGGAAATAAAAGAAGAACCTCTTTTCCAAAGCAACATTTCCTTAGACCCAAATTCTGAAGTCAAGATACCTTTAAAATATACATTCTAGTTTAGTTTAGCAGTCCATACAATGAAATATCTCTCCGTAGTTAGCTCCTTCACAGTCAAAACATTCAAAAAAGTCACAATAATATACATAATCCAGACTCTCCGTGTATATTCCATCTTTATGTGACTTATTTATTTTTATTTTATCACTTTTTAATATTTATTTTATTATCTTAACTCCTTTAATCTATGACTGTCTGTACTCTGTCTCTTTAAACACTTTGTTTTGTTTTGTTTTAAAAGCATTTATTTCTTTTGATAGTGCTTGCTCTATACTTTTTCTTCTCTCTTCCAAGCCTACATACTTTTATCCAGCACTATGACTCATTTAGAGGTATTTTATGTCTGAATCTGTCCTATTGTGTATCTTTAATTCTTAACTGTCTAGGAGCACGTCTTAAAATTCTAAGCACTTCTTAAAAACTTAAGCTGGACCTTTACTAGGGTATATACTGCCTTCCTGCTTGTTCTTCTCAGTCCAACATGACAGACAAGGTCTGTTCACTGCCTCTGAGCTGTGCCCACCACCCCAGTTCCAAGTATGCAGCTGGTCTATGTCAAGCCATTAAGCAGTAGCAGTTTGTAACATGCTGCTTACAAACTCCATTTAAGTGCTCGGCCTCCTGAAAGAGCCAGAGGTCATGCTGGCAGCACAGCCCAGAAAGTAGGCATTTCAAAATTATGCAACTTTTTTCTTGCTACCATTGAATCAGGAAAACCTCTCTTAAAGGAACCATGCCTCTTCTTGCTTCCAGCAGACATAGCCCACCAAAGAAAATGCTGCTATCAAATCATGCTTAACTCTTTTCTTTTGTGTCTAGAATTTCTTTTTTTCCTCTGATAATTTTTTATTACTTCATAGATAATAGGAATCAAAATTTCCACTTCCTCCCCTCCTCCCACTTCCCTCCTACTCCCCCACTCATTCTCTACCCACCCCTTCCAGTCCTAAGAGAGGGCAGGGTACCCTGCCCTGTGGGAAGTCCAAGCCCCCCTCCATCCAGGCTTAGGAAGGTATGCATCCAAATAGAATAAGACCCCCAAAAGCCAGTACATGCAGTAGAGACAAATCCCAGTGTCATTATCGTTGGCTTCTCAGTCTGCCTCAATTGTGAGCCACATTCAGAGGGTCCAGTTTGATCCCATGCTTGTTCAGTAGGATTTCTTTTTAAGCTTTCTCCAGTTTTAAGTGGATTTTAGTTGGCTACATCCCTATTTGTAGTAAGGTGGCCACTAGTTAGTTCCTGACTGCTTAGTCCTGAAAATGTACTATTTAAATAATGGGTTGGCCCATTAGCTCTAGCTTCTTATTGTCTAACTCTTACATCTTAATTTAACTCATCTCCATTAATCTGTGCATCACCACGAGGTCGTGGCCTACCAGCAGAGTTTCAGCACATCTGTCTTTAGCAGCGCCTCCAAGACTCTTCTCAAACTCCTCCTTCTTTCTCCCAGCATTCACTTTAGTTTTCCTTGTTTAGCTCTTTCTGCCCTGCTCTGCTATAGACTCAAAGCAGTTATTTATTAACCAATGGTATTCACAGCATACAGAGGGGGAATCCTACATCAATTGTTTGTAGACATCAGAGCTGGATGTCACTATTGCTTTCCTCCTCCCTTGGAAGACAGCGTATCACCTTCTGGCACTCTGAAAACTAGTCTAAGGGAGGAAGCTTTTAGGTCATTTCAACTCAGATTCTCAGGGTCCAGTGTTTGCGGTACATGATGTTTTTAGAAACAAGGGGTTACCAACTAAATGGTGGTGGCACATGCCTTTAATCCCAGCACTCATGGGGTAGAAGCAGGCAGATTTCTGTGAGTTCAAGGCTAGCCTGGTCTACAAGAGATAATTTCAGGATAGGCTCCAAAGCTACAGAGACACCCTGTCTCAAAAAAAAAAAAAAAGCAAACAAACAAAAAAGAAGAAATAAGGAGTTACCTTGTACCTCTGGGGGCAACCGAAGCAAAACCAGTACCCTGTAATATTTTGGGAATCTCTTGAACAACCCTTAACAACAACTAAAAAGTAGGCTTCACATACCTCATGTTGGGATATTTCTTTTATTTTATCCTATTAATGTTTACTTATTTTACACACCAACCACAGTTTCCCCTCCTTCCTCTACTTCTGTTCCCTCTCCCCCTAACATCTACCTTCCTTTCCATACACTACTCTTCCTTATACATTCAGAAAGTGGTAGGCCTCCCATGGGCTTTAGCAAAGCATGGCACCTCAAGTTGAAGTAGGACTGAGCTCCTTGCTCTGCATAAAGGCTGGGCATGGTAATCCAACATAGGAAACAGGTTCCCCAAAGACCTAAGCACCAGATCCTGATCCTACTGCTAAGAGCCTTACAAACAGAAGAAGCTACACACAACTGTCACACACAGAGTGCCTACATTTGTCACATAAGGGCTCCCTAAATATGGGTCCAGAGTCCTCATGCTCCCAGGACCTCAGGGCAGTTCTCTATGTGAGTTCCTCCATCCTGACCTTGACCCCACCCCCTGGCTGGTACAATCCCTCCTCCCTTTCTTCATGAGGAAGCCCAGAGCTTGACCCAGTGCTGGCTGTATATCTCTGCATCTGCTTCTATCAATTACTAGGTAAAGTCTTTTCTTATACGGTCTATGATTCTTGGAAGAAGCATTAACCATATATTTGCTTTAATCTCAGGTTCAAGTTCCAAATCTTCAGATGTGAGTACATAATCTGAAGTAAATACATAAACCAGATGAGTACAAAGGGGTTGTTGTAGGGGTGAAAAGAATGGGGAGCAATAGAAATGGGGTACAAGTGACCTGAAAAAGAAAATAGGAGAAATTTGAGAGGGTTCTAATTAGGGAGCCTGGAGAGAGAGAGCTGCGGAAGGAAGAGAGGAATGTAATAAAAGAAGGAAGATAAAATAACAATAGGATTGCTTAGACAAGTCACAAGGCATCATACTATTAAATATCTTTCTAATAAATTACATAAAAGCCATTGTAAAAATATACATATGTAATTAAAATATAATTTTCCCCCAATATCAAATTTTAGTGATATTTTCAGACAGAATGTTGTAGAAAACACTAGCGTAGTATTTGCCCATAGTTCCGTATGTGGTTTGGACACCTAAATGAAGCTGAATAGTATAAACAAGCTGTGCAGTCAGGGAATCATGCTATGGTCAATCCATGATCATTGCCTTTGCTTCTTCAAAGTTATGCCAGTCATTCTGTCAAATGTGGAATTCATTAGCTTATTATGACTTATAGCTTAAAACATTCATACATCCACAGCTATGTCAGACAAGTTTGTAATTTATTGATTCTCACTTTAAAAACTCATACTGTTGTCTAAATCAGAGAAATGACTCATGTGGAGTTTTGGCTATTAATGAAAGTTTGCCAGAGCTGGAATCAACCACAGTAATGAGCTGTTTTTTATTCATCTTTTTTAGAAGTAATAAGGTGTATATATCACTTGCAGTGTTTTGCCAGGTTTTTATTAACACAGTGTAAAAATAAAGACTTTCTTGAAAAGATTTTGCAAATTTTTGTAGTGATTATAGAGGAACTTTGACTAGTCTGAATCAAAGAAGCTTATATTATAGTTGTCTAACAACACTGATCACACTGTGTCTCTAGAATCTACTCTGAGGGATGAGGTTATCAAAGCATATTTCTTTGCTTTCTGCTAGGATTTAGCCATACCCTTCCAGCAGTTGACTTACAAAGCCTTGTTTAAAGGTTTGAGTCTTTCTAGGAATGATAATTCTTCCTGTTCTGAGCTTATTTTTCCATTTTTCACTTTTGTTTTGAAAATGTGTGTCTGTGTGGGTGTGCATATGCACAATGCATCCATGGAGGTCAGAGGGCAATTTACAGGACTTTTTGTCTGTCGCCATCATGTGTGTTCTAGGATTGAACCAGAGACTGGAACAGGGTATTGGGCATGGTAACAGGTGTCTCCACACATTTAAGAATTATCACCTATCTGTTATTTTTCCACTCTTAAGCACGTTTAGCTCAATAAGCATTTACTTGGGGGAAAATGTCATCCAAGATGGTTTTAGTTGATCTGATTGCAGACAATGGATAGTTCCATAAAGCCAAGTTCTTCTGGAATGTTCTACTAAACAGTGTATTGGTTAGTCTATCCCTTGTGATTCTGGTCTTTACAGACTACTTCTGCATTAATCAATAAATATTGGTCCCCCAAATTTGTATATTAAATCTTGAAATAATTTTTATTATATCCTAGCTAGTAACTCTATACTTTCTCGTAAGAAATGAGAATGTCATCAACAGCTGCCCAAATCACCTCAGGCTATTTTTTCATGCTTACAGTAAATAAAAATCTGCTATTTCTTACCCACACCTCCTTTTGCTCTATGAAGATTGTACTTGCAAGCCTAGCAATGCCGTGAAAACTACAATGAAATATATTTTGAAATAATTCTGACAGAGATGAAAGAGAAAGCTCAGAAAATAAGTTTAAATCTTTTAGCTGAGAAGCCTTTAAAGATGAGTCACTCTACCATAAAGATACATAGTAACCAACCATGTTATTTGTATTGCTTAATAGATGTATTAACAACACAGAGTCAAAATGAGACTTTTTTTCTTCTGAGTTTATTTTTTCTTCCTTTACTGTAGCTATCATCACATGAATGTGAGAATGTGGCCGTCCAGCTCTGATTCCTAAGCCACGCTACAGACACTCTTAAATATTGATCTGTACTTATCTATTTTCAGTTTTAAGAATCGGGTTTCTATCATAACCTTCTCATTTGAGAAGCTTTTTTCATTCACAGGTGCTAAAATAAGGGAATTTAGCATTTGTAAAGTTCTAGTAGTGGTAAGATAAGATCATAATAAAGACATTTACAAAGCTCTTTAAAATTTCCTTTGTTCAGATAGATATGTCATTCCAATTACGATCACATCATGTCATTTGTGTAATTTAAGATGTTGTTCTTATGAAAGATCACTAGGCATTTTTTCCTACATATAATTGTTATCTGACATTCTTTAGAGGAAATATGACTCAGTGTTGGGCAGTGGTGGTGCACGCCTTTAATCCCAGCAGTCTGGAGGCAAAGGCAGACAGATCTCTGCAAGTTCGAGACCAGCCTGGTCTACAGATCAAGTTCCAGGACACCCAGGACTGTCCCACAAAGAAACCCTGTCTCAAAAAAAAAAAAAAAACAAAAAAAGCAAAAAAAAAAATAGAAAGAAAAAAAAATTATGGTTTATAATGATATTAAATGCAATTTGGTTATTATTACAGTAGGTGTTCACTAATTTCTAACACAATATCTCTAAACTGAAGTGATAAAAACATGGATATCTTCAGTTTTGGGGGAGGTGGTTCTCCTATAACTTTTCACATGTTACGGTCAAGGTGTAATCTGATTGTTGGTGAGCAGTTTGGTACTGGTGGGCTTCATTTCCTTCTTGACTGCTGAAATGAGATCCTTAGTTCACCACCGGCTATTGGCCTGTGGCCACTGTCAGATCTTTTCCTGGCAACTGCTATAGGATGGCAGCTTGCTCATCCCATCCTGTAAGCCCAAAATGCAATAGAGAGGTTGGCTTCTAGTGAGAGAGAGATGGTTAACAGTAATCAAGATGATACTATACTGTCACCTATGTTGTACTTTAAAGGTTAGAAATACCAGGACAGTCCACTATGAGGAAGATGAGATTGCACAGCACACCCACCAAGGCCAAAGAGCACTGTAGACTTGCTGGAAAGCCGATTCTTAATTTAAAAAAAAAAAAAGAAAACAAAACTACTTTGGGGATCAGGACTACTCTTCAATTGTTAAGGGCACTTGCTGTTCTCTGACAACCTATATTTGGGTCTCAGCACCTATGTCAAGAGGCTCACAGTCATTTATAACTCCACATCCAGGGGATCCAATGCCTTTGACTTCTAAGAGAACCCCTTTTCCATGTGCATATACCCGTATGTACACACATCCTACATATAAAGAAAAACAATTTAAATAAATCTTTAAAAATCAACTTTGAAGCATAGGAGACAGGTATTCTTCACCTGCTTTTCTGGTGATCATGCTTTGTTCTCTTTTGTATCTGTGTCCTTGGCATTTTAAGTTACGAATTTTCTATTGTTGGAAGACAGAATTCACCTTAAATCCCTGGGTAGCCACTTACCAGCTGTATTATGTTAACTGTGTTACTTAATCCCTCAACATTCTCAGATTTATTGGTTAAATGATATTTTAACTTAATATAACCAAGTATTGGACTTTCTTTAAGAGGAAATAGTAAGATATATCCTGGAATTTACTGGGCAAACAGCTATCTATCTAAAGAATCTATGTTCAATAACAGGACTAAAAGAGAGTTGTTCTTTCCCAAATCCCTAATTAACCTAAATGAGAAACTGGTTCAGTGATGTAGAAAAATGTGTGGTCCTTGAGGAAGAAGGTTTTCCTTTTATGTGTATATATTTCTGATAATATTTTCTAAATAGTATTCTCTAAACATCAGAGTTCCTTGTATTTTGGACCATTAGTGACTAGCAACCAATAGTGTCCATCCTTAGAGCACAGCAGCTAAGCATGGTCCATCTTCTTTGCCCCACACTAGAACTTATAACTTCATTCTCTGCTGCTTTCTCATTTCCACACAATTTTCCTTGCCTCTCAAGTGCTCCTAAGTGCCGATACTTAAAATCTTTTGACAGTTTTAACTGAAGAAAATAAAACCTAGTATGGGAATATTGCCTAGAAATATTTATTGATGTTATTAAGAAGATTTCACTAGAATAAATCAATATATAATCACTATATTCAAGGATCGTAACTCCATTTTGTAGAGCTGTTTAACTTTGCCATTCAGAGAAAATCTAATGTTTTATTCATGTGTTTTTTTAAAATAGAGGCCACACATTCATATTTATAATATGGAAAAAGTTCCACATTAATATTTAAATATCAACCTCTAAATTAAATCAAATACAATTAGTATAATGGAAACAAAAATATATTGTCCTAGTCAATACTTTCTTAAATGGACTTGCAAGCTACTGTTTATTGAAATGAAAATTTTGAAGTTCAATTTCTATTTAAAGCTGCTTAATATGATAATCTTTATAATATGTAGCCCAACACATGTATGTTTAAGAATTTTAGCATTTCTTTCCACACCTATATAAGTGGGAATCTACTTTACCCTATTTTATAAACTAATTCAGCCTTTGTAAAAGTGCCCTCTCATCAACTGACATGTAATAGCTGCTTATATGTGAAAGTTTATATTCCAGAACTGTCTCAATATAAAATTAAGCTCTTTAAACAAGGATCAATTAGTGAGGTCTCCAGTCTATGAATAATAACAACATGGGGCATTTCTGTACCTGGGCCTCTTTATTAAATGCTGCTGAGTGGTGTTTCATCGTCCCCTTCCTATTTTTTTCCCCCTTTGTTTCCTACCTTAGATGTTTCAGCCTCAATTCTGGGAATCGTAGAAGAAATGCATGAACACTGCCACATGCCATGATTAGGTTGATCAGCATTTCTGACGGAGGTCTGACTGTGACAAACGACAAAAGACAGAAGATAAAGTCAGCTGGCAGGGGAATTAGGAGAGTGACAACTATTTGGAGGAAGACATAATCAGGCTTGAAAGTTATGGGAGAGTTCATGGAGAAGAGGTGAAATCAAAATGTTGGTGGAGAATTGACATTGCTATATATTGGCAGCAATGGTCTCTTTAGTGTCTGCTGTTTCCTATTTCACAGTAACTATTCCCTTTCCACACCTGCATTGATTTCAGGAGTGATAGTTTTATCAGATACACTTTATTTGTTTTGTGTTGTATGGGCTTTGGTAGACTGTGATGTCCTGTGACTGCCGCAATATTTCCCATCTGACTCAGCCTCGGGGGTCTATAGCACTGGCCTTCTTCTCTTTATTTCTCTCTGCAGTTCTTGTGTCTGCTGAATTTCTACCTGAGTACATTCTGAGCTGGATGGGGCTCCTGAAACTGCCCTCCACATATCCACTTCCATCAACTCTTTCTTCTCTACCATGAAGTCAAAGGTTCTAATTCTTCCTTGGCAGCGCTCAGTTAAGTCTCAGAGATGCTGACTAAATGATAGATGAGGTGTACAGATCCATGTTCTAGTGGGTTGAACCTCTTGCATCTTCTCTGTTCTTTTCTATTTTTTAGTCAGTGCTCAGCACCTAACATGGTTTTCCTTCACAGTGGAGAGGGGATGCTCCTTGCCTGATATTCTACATTCTGTTCACAGTGAAATACTGAGGAAAGTGTTAAGAACTCAACAGTTACTAAACACCACATCCGATAATCTTCAGACACACTGATAAAGTACATTCTGGAACTTAGGGCTACATTAGCACTCTTTTATTCTGTCAACAACACTTTAGTTTCATACCCAATGCTTCACACACAAATGGTAGTGTTAGGCTAATTGAGATGTTAGCCAGACACAATGTGTATTACAGAAATCAAGAGACACAAATTTTAAAAACAAATTGCATTGTGAAATCATTGCTTTATTATTAATTTATTGATTTCGCAATGGCTATTTTATGTCAATTTGACACAAGCTATATTTATCAAAGAGAGGAGGGAGCCTCAATTAAGAATATGTCTTCTAGCTGGTTAATGGTGGTGCATGCCTTTAATCTCAACACTCATAGAGACAGAGGCAGGCAAATCTGTGAGTTTGAGTTGAGCCAGGTCTACAGAGTGAGTCTCAAGACATTCAGAGATACACAAAGAAACTCTGTCTTGAAAGAAACATAAAAAGAAAAAAAAATTGTCAACAGAAGACCTAGTTGTAGGCCATCCTGTAGTGCATTTTCTTAATTAGTGATTCATGGAGGAGGGCCCGGCCCATTGTGTGTGTGTGTGTCTGTCTGTGTGAGAGAGATACCATCCCTTGTCAGGTGGTCCTGGGTTCTATAAGTAAACAGGCTGAGTAGGCCAAGTGGAGCAAGGTAGCAGCAAGCAGTACCTACTACAGCCTCTGCATCAGCTCTTGCCTCCAGTTCCTGCCCTACTTGAGTTCCTGCACTTACTCTTTCTCAAGGGGAACTTTTATATGATACTGTGAGAAATGAACCATTTCTTCTCCATTTTGGTCATGGTGTTTAATCACAGCTATGTAACATGTGGTCCTGCTTTTTGGGGGTTTCTTTCTTCCCACCAGGTCCCACAGCTGTTTACAATCACACAGAAGTCTACATTAGATATAAACTGGCCCATTAGCTCTTATAACTTATATTAACTCGTTATTCTTATCTATGTGAGCCCATATGGGTCAGTAACATGGCTCAGGTCACATCCTGCTTCTTCCACGGTCTGGGCAGGGCTGGGAGGAATGGGCTTCCTCCTTCCTAGAATTCTCCTGTTCTTATAGCTCTGCTTCTACTTCCTGTCTGGTTGTCCCACCTATACTTCCTGCCTGGCTCCTGGCCAATCAGTGTTTATTTAAAACAAAATTGACAGAATACAGAATTGTCCCACACAACAACTATAGAAATCCCAACTAAGATACCAGAAGTATAATTATGGCTTAACATATAACAATCAATTAATATTAACATTGTGAAAAGAAAAGGGATGATACACATTCAGTGACCATTTGAATAAGTGCAGCAAAAATGCACTACTTTTTTAATTTAAAAGCTCTAAAAATGATTAGATATAGAGAGATCATAATTCAAAGTAATAAACACTGAATGACTAAGCTACAACCAACATCATCCCAATAAAAGAAAGCCCAAAAGCACTCTCACTCTCTCTCTCTCTGATCAAGAACAAGATGACTATGACAAACAAAGCTGCTATGAACACAGTTGAGCATATGTCCTTGTGGCATGATTGAGCATCCTTTGGATATATACCCAAAAGTGGTATTGCTGGGTCTTGAGGAAGGTTATTTTCTAGTTTTCCAAGAAATCGCCACAGTGACATCCAAAGGGATTGTACCAGCTTGCATTCCTACCACCAATGCAGAAGTGTTCCCTTTACCCCACAACCTCTCCAGCATAAGCTGTCATCAGTGTTTTTGATCTTGGCCATTCTTACAAGTGTAAGATGGAATCTCAGAGTTGCTTTGATTTGCATTTCTTTGATGACTAAGGATGTTGAACATTTCTTTAATAACTTTCAGCCATTTTAGATTCCTCTGTTGAGAGTTCACTGTTTAGGTCTGTACTCTATTTTTTATTGGATTATTTGTTCTTTTGATGACCAATTTCTTAAGTTTTTTGTATATTTTGGAAATAAGACCTCTGTCTGATGTGGGGTTAGTGAAGATCTTTTCCCATTCTGTAGGCTGTCGTTTTGTTTTGTTGACTGTGTACTTTGCTTTACAGAAGGTTTTCAGTTTTAGGAGATCCATTTATTATTTGTTTCTCTCAGTGTCTGTGCTACTGGGGAGATGTATATATATATATATATATATATATATCTTTGAATGAAGTGGTTTCCTGTGCTAATGTATTCAAGTGTACTTCCCACTTCTCTTCTATAAGGTTCAGTATGGCTGGCTTTATGTTGAGGTCTTTGATCCATTTGGACTTGAGTTTTGTGCATGGTGATAGATGTGGGTCTATTTTCATTCTTCTACATGTGGATATTCAGTTATGCCAGCACCACTTGTTAAATATGCTTTCTTTTTTCCATTTGATATTTTTTGCTTCTATGTCAAAAATCAGATTTTCAAATATGTGTGGATTAATATCTGGGTCTTCGATTCAGTTCTTTTGTTCCTCCTGTCTGCTTTTATGCCAATACCAGGCTGTTTTTAGTACTGTAGCTCTGTAGTAGAGTTTGAAGTCAGGGATTGTGATGCTCCAGAAGTACTTTTATTGTACAGGGTTGTTTTGGCTATCCTGTTTGTTTGTTTTATTTCTTTTTGTTTTTCCATATGAAGTTGAGTACAGTTCTTTCAAATTTGTGAAGAATTTTGCATGGATTTTGATGGGCATTGAACTGAATCTGTAGATTGCTTTTGGTAAGATTGTCGTTTTTATTATGTTAATTCTACCTACCCAAAAGCATGGTCGACTGAAAAATGGTTAAAGAAAATGTGGTACATTTACACAATAGAATACTACACAGCAGAAAAAAATAATGACATCTTGAATTTTGCAGAAAAATGTATGGAGATAGAAAACATCATTTTGAGTGAGGTAATCCAGACACAGAAAGACAAGTATCACATGTACTCACTCATAAGTGGTTTTTAAACATAAAACAAAGAAAACCAGCCAACAAATCACAATTCCAGAGAACTTAGACAACAATGAGGACACTAAGAGAGACATACATAGATCTAATCTACAAGGGAAGTATAAAAAGACAAGATCTCCTGAGTAAATTGGGAGCATGGGGACTTTGGGGGAGGGTTGAAGGGGAGGAGAGACAGGGAGGGGAGCAGAGAAAAATGTAGTAATCAATAAAAATAAATATAAAAAAGAACAAGATAAGAATGCTTGCTCTACTGCCCCTAAATAATACTGTTAAAAACTTTAGAAAGAGTAAATAGACAAGTGAGAAAGGCATTATAATAAAAAAGTAGGAAGTCAAAGTATCAAAACCCAACATCATGTATTATACGATTCTATCTGAAAGAAAAGGTAGCGATTCTAGCAAAAGACTACTGTAACTGATAAATTAATTCAGTAAAGTAACAGGATGCAAAATCAACATAAAAGAATATAATCCCTATATACTAATATAACATTATTCAGAAAGAAATGTGAAAGCCAGCGAACTCATTTTAGTTACAACACTAAGCAAAGCGAAAAACAAAAGGACAAAGAAACCCTATATATTAACAATGGAAGTTAAAGACTTCTACGAAAAAAAATTATAAAACATTTAAAAAAGAAATTAAAGATGATGATGCAAAGAGGTAGAAAGATATGTGCATTGATGATTTAGAAGAATTAATAAAATTAAAATACCAATCACTAACTAAAGTGACATAAAAAATAATGTGAGCTCTATGAAAACATACTTTTAATTACAGCACTGGGGATGGAGGGTGAAGAAAATGCCATATCTCTGTGAGTTCTAGCCTAGCCTCATCTACATAGATAGCCCATCCTCATCTAGGACTACAAGGAAGAACCATTCTCTAGCAAAAACAAGAGGGCATTGCTGTGCTCTCATAAAAACAGAAAGAGGACAAATAGAACAAAATAGAGAACTTACAAGCAAAGCTGCATCTTCATGGTGACTAATTTTTGGCAAATGAGCTAAAGCCATACCCTGAAGAGAGAATGATTTATATAATAAAGGTTCCTAGGAAACTTGGACTCTACATCTTACAGATTAACATTTGACCACTGTCTCTCACTGTGTAGAAAATCAACTGAAATCAATGAAGGAGTTTTGCTGTTACAATACAGTATTGCAGGTGAACATAGGGAAACACTTGAAGATATTGGTTCAGAAAGTGATTTTCTGAATATGACTCTGAGATCATTTGCCAATGATTTTATGTCAAACTCGGGAGCTTTGCAAGAATAGAAGCAACCAGCCAGTGAAGGGAGACCATACCTGGGTGAAAATATTTACCAACTATTCTTCTGACAGTAACCAAAATACCTAAAGAATTGAGAAAAATGTAACAAAATATGTTCCAACTAAAAAATGAGCAGATAACTTGAATAGATAATACAGAAAGATAAACCTAAATGGTCAATAAATAGATTAAAATATGCACACCATGTTTAACCATCCAAGATATCTAAATGGTAGCAAAAATGCAGACACTATTTTAGACAGAAGTTTCTGTCCCACCGGGTCTCACAGCCATTTAGTCCCAAATAAACACACAGAGGGTTATATTCTTTATAAACTGTTTGGTCTATTGCTCAGGCTTATAACTGAGTAGCTCTTACAACTTCAATTAACCCATAGATCTAATCTATGTTTAGCCATGCGGATTGGCACCTTCTCACAGTAAGGAAATTTGCGTCATCTTGATTCCTCTGTATCTGGCTGCCAACTAGATTCTGCCTTTCTTATTTCCTAGTATGGTCATCTGACCAGTAGGTCAATCAGTGCTTTATTAAACCAATGTAAGTGACAAGTTTTTCCAGTGGCCAAGAGCATTATCCCACAGCACACTAATATCCTGCTTTAGAATGACTATTATTTTTAATAAAACAGTATGAAGAGCACTCAGAAAAAGGACCCTTTATAACAATGATGAAATGAATGTAAATTAATATGAAAACTATGAATAATACTAAGGAAATTCTCAACAAAATGTGAAAATATAAACACTATATTAGACAGTTATCCCTTCATGGCTATACATCTGAGAACAATAAAGTTGACAAATAGATAAAATTATTGATTGCCTGCTTGCTCTTACAGTAGTCATAATTGCTTAGACAGAGCATGTCATTAGGTGCCTGAGGACTAGTAAAGGAATAGAGAAAATGGGAATGTGTGAACCCAGATGAGATGTTCATTAGAAAAAAAAAAAGAAGCCCTGCCTTCTACAAGAAGTTAGACAGACCTGAATGCTATTATATTAAGTGTAATAGGCCAGACCTGAAAGAAAATATCATAAACAGATAGAGGTGTGGGGAGATAGCTAAGTTGACAAAATGTCTGATTGCATCACAATGACATGCACTAGTATATGTGATATATGAGAAGAATAATATATTGAGAGTAAAATGCTGTTTTTTCATCTATTTTTACTATGCCGAATTTTAGATCTATTTACGATTGTATTGTTCTGCCATTATTTCCTCATCCCATAACACGTAAGGGTTTCAGATAAAATATTAAATGATTGTTTCTGAGGCCTCAGTGGAACCAGAATTTATCGTAGGTGCATGAATGGTTTTTTTTTTAGAGCCTATTCCCTATGAAGAGATACATGCTCGGTCTAGATGCTGGGAGGAGGACCTTGGTCCTATCTCAAGTGATTTGACAGACTTTGTTTACTCTCCATGGGAAGTCTTACTCTCTTTGAAGATATAATGGGGGGTCAGGGGAAGGTGAGGAGAGCAGGAAGAGGGAAGAATTAATTAAGTAATTAATTAATTGTGCTGGCATGATAATTTTCTTTTAAGTGTTTTTTTCTCATTGTTTGTGACAATGCAACTTTATTTTATATTTCATGTATTATTTTTATAGTTTTAATTTCTGTTTACATTTCAGGGCTTCAATTTATACAGTTGATTGCTAGGCAATCAATCAATCCTTAACTACAAATTCAGATTCAATTGTTAGTAGATACTTTTTCTTTAGTTGATTTGTGCTTTTTTGTGTGTGTGTGCATGCTCATGTGTGCACACATGTGGTTGTGTGTGGTGCACATGCATGTGTGAATATTTTCATATGGATGTGCATACATGCAGGTGCAAGAGGCCAGGCTCTGGTATCATTCTTCAGGAATGCCCTCTTTGTTTTTTTCTGTGTATGTGCATGTTCATGCATTAGCATGGGTTCATGAACACAGATGTGCACATACATGGAGGGGGTACATATCAACCTCCAATGCTGGTCCTCTGAAGCTGTTCATCTTACTTCTTCAGGCATAATCTCACAGGATTAGGCAAGATTGGCTGGTCAACCAGCCCTCCAGATCCTTATGTCCTCATCTTGCCTGCCCTGGGTTTACAAATGAAAGCTACAACATCTGGGTTTTAATTTAGATTCATGAGCTTCCAAGGCAGACACTCTAAGCCATTGGTTCTCAACCTGTGTGTCAAGACCCTTTTGGGGGGATCACATTTCTGATGTCTCACATAACAGTTATTTATATTGTAATTTATAACATTGGCAAATTATAAATATGAAGGAGAATCAAAATAATTTTATGATATTGGGTCACCACCACAAAAAACTTGTTGGCAGCATTAAGAAGGTTGGAAAGCACAGGTTAAGCTATACTCCTGGGTCACACATAATTGTTTTCATTACAACTGGATGAATATTTGATAATTTGGTCATAAATCTGTAGTCTTCCTTAAGCATATATATAAACATTTATATATATATATATATATTGACCTTTATTCTTAATTGAACACTTTTTGTAAAAGGTATTTTAGTTTCAAACTTTGAAGATTCAAATGTTTTCAGACAGTTAAAAATGTACATGTGGACTGTATCAATAGAAAAATAGAAGGTCTATTGCAACAATAACATTATATCTGTAACAATGCTGAGTTAAAATGTTTATTCCTTAGAAAATCCTTAATACATACACCAATTTATTAGGGTAAATAAGAATTAGTACAATTATAAAAGTCATATATTTTTATTTATGAGACACATTTTCATGATTAAGATCTTAAATCAGAAATCCTAGTTCTCTAAAGGATAAACAGTTCAATTTCTTTTGATAAATCTGCAATTAATTTGACCTTTCATTTGCAATTTTACAAGGATATATGGAGTAGACCTCCACAGTCTATAACATGTCAAGTATATTATAAAGAATTCTAAGTCATAACACATAAATTTTTTTGAGAGTTACAGAATTATTAGAAAACTTAGCCAGCAAGTCACAAAATATTGTTCTTTATTAAAATTTTATGTGAAAAATTTGTATGTGAGTAAAGTAAGAACAATAGAAGCTCTGTGTTAGCTTTCATAACTTTCTTATAAATAATGCAGTCCTGTCAAGTTCATTTTCCTAGTTGGCTGTGCCTAATGTGTGCCTTTTCCTATTTGGATTCTGTTCCATCAGATACTTGTGAATCTAAATCCCGTTGAGAAAAATTCTCCCACCCTGTGTCTGTCTCCAAGGGAAAACGTAATCTGCCATCAGTCATCTAATTAGGAGTCCAAAGTCTCTCTGCTGCCGGCATCGACATCTGCACAGGTCTGATGAGCCAGTGTGCTGACATCAATGAACACTTTATTAAATTACACACTCCCATAAGCAGGCATGAGCTCTCAGAGTCCTCATATTTTATGCACTATTGCACTCACCCCCTGTTTGCTCAAGCTGAAGGTGTCCTGGCCAAACAGAGAATATAAAGTTCTCATGAGGTTATAGATTTTTGTTTTTTTGATAAAACAAGGTATTTGTTGGACTGTCAAATCTTAAATTTAGGCTGTTTTTTTGGACAAGAGATAAATAGCTAGAATTTAAAAAGCGAAAAACAAGACAGGAAGGTAGTGTGGACAAAGGATTGCTTACTTTTTTTCTGGTGGGGAAGCATTAATGTCTCAGAGGACTAGCATAAAGGAACAACTGGTTGACATAAACACTTAAAACAATTAGATGTTCCTGGATCCTCAATAGATATATCATTAATGTATAATAATAAATAGTCTCTAACTTGTTAAATTACATATTCTTTAAGGTTTTTAATTACTTAGACTATTTCTAATGACAAAACAACAGAGGCATGATGTTGGGAAGGCAACAAGGTTTGGACATTGGGTAAAATTGAAAGGAAGTAGTGGATGTGCAGGATCAAAATATACTGCATAAATGTATGAAATATACAAAGAACACATAAGTTAGTACTTTAAATGATTTAAATATTTGATAAATGAAATATAAAAGAAAGGTAAGTATATTTTAAATTTACATTCATCTTTTATAGAATTGCAAACAAAAGGTGCTATTGCATTGTAGTTTTTGCTTAAGTTTACCTCACTTTGACAGTTAGTACATGTATGGAGTTGTTGGATGTTCACATGGGACAAAATTAACCTCTAGCAAAATAAGTTATTTCTGTGTACAGCTCTGTGAGTTTTAACCAGTCCTTGCAGTGATTATTACAACAGTCAAGACAGATGTGTTTTCAAGTCTTTCTAATGTTTTCTCATATCATTTTGATGTTATTATAATTTGTAATCTGTCTCATATGCCTACATCATTGCTGTTTTACAAAGGCTGTATTAAAGTGTAACCAGACAATTGAAATAATTTTTCCTGTTTTGCTTTTTAACACTGTATATTGTATATTTAGTGGTGTTTGTGGCTACGTCATTGTCAACAGTTAATTACATTGTTTGTGTTGTGGATACACTACAATTTGTTAGCTCATTCATCCATTTGAGATGCTTATAGTTTTTTTTTCCTACAGTTTTGGAAAATACTTAATAAACCAATCCGCCATTTCCTTAGACCATTATGTGAACGTGTTTTTAAACTTAAAAATAAGATGTTTAGGATGAGACTCCTGAATTAAATTAATCAAATTAGTCCATATGTAAAATTTTAAGAAATAGAAAATATGTTTCATGAAATAGCTGATACTTTACATCCTCATTGGAAAGGTGTTGTAGTTTCAGTTGTCTATTCTTGTGGACTTCTGTGGGTGCATTTTAAAACAATAGGGTTTTTAATTTTGTGATATGGTGTTCAGTGTAGCTCTAATATTCACATTTTGTCCACAGAGATGATTAAATGATACTGAACAACTTTTTACATGCTGTTTTCAATCTACTTTCTCTTTTTGGAAAATTTTGTGTTGTTTTGTATCATGTGAGTATGTGTATGCATGTAATAGTAGTCATGTTTGTGTCATGCATGCATGTGGAGGCCAGAGGACAGCTGTCAGGAATGAGTTCCCACCCCCCACCATCCATACACATGCCGGCGTTACAGGTGTGTGTCACAGCATCTGACATTTACCATGGGTTCTGGTGGTTGAATTTAGGCTGCCAGGCTCACACAGCCAACATTTTCATCTGCTGAGCTGCAGCCTCCATCCCCCTTTCAGTTGTTTAATTGTACTTATTATTGTGTGACACAGGATCTACTTTTGTTGTTCAGGCTCTCTGAAACTGATAAGCTAACCTCAGTGGGCCTTGAACTCAGGACAATCCTCCTGCTTCATCCTTCCTGAGATAACTATCACGAGCCTTTGAATTTTGTGTTTGTACCTATTAGGTCTATGTAACTAAGATTGAGTGTAAAGATACTTTACTGGATTAAAGTTTTGCAACTCTGTTTCGATTCCATGGACCTTTTTATTTTTTCCATTTTATTAATTTGTGAGAAAGTGACATTATATTTAATTTTGACAAAAATTGATTTGTCAGTTTTTTCAAGGGTCCTGACTTACTATTATCTCTAAAATGTTTTTGCCTATTAAAATCACAGAACATTCTTCCTAAGATATTCCTTTCTAGAAGGTCTAGGACTTAGTTTTTATGCTAGACCTGTAATCTACTGTCAGTGATTTTTGTTGTTGTTGCCGATATCCCTTCTTTTAAAACACAGTTGTTTCATTTGTTTATTTTATACCTGTGACTTCTCTTCTGTTTCTTTAAAAACGTGAAATTCTACCAGCTAGTTGGCTGCAAGATTGTTTTTTCTAAATATATAGTAGGGAATCTACACCCATGGAATCTCAACAGTATGGCCGTTAACAAAAGACCTGAACAATTACAATATCATTGAAAATGCCAATGTGGGTGGGAGCGATCACATAAAGCCCCACCCCTAGATGAAGAGCTACAAGTAATTCAAAGCTTCAGTGAGAGGTAGAAATTAGCATCCCCAGAGACAAATACCCTAAATGCTTATCAAATCCCAAACAAAGCCCTAAAAATATACTTACAAACAACACTAAAGAGATTCAATAAGTTTTATTTATATATTTATTTGCATAAAGATTTAGCAATATTAATTAAGGAATAAGAGGAAATGATTTAAAAAAAAGAGAGGGCCATGGGAAGGAGGAGAAAGGGGGATATTTAGTTATATTTCGGTTACATACAAATTTTAAAAATTCAAAATGAAAGTATTTTTCAGTATTCTATATCAGAGAAAACTGCCAACTCAGATTATATTTTGAATGCTGTTCACAGAAAATACATTAAAAGTTAAAAGTGAATACACCTGTTTACAGAAGGAAACATAATAATTAAAATAAATTGGTACTCATTGTAATAGTGGTAAATCTCATAAACAGAGTTCCTTACATTGTGACATAATCACACACAATACTATTTCCTCCCACTTTCTCCTCCTCCCTCTTCCTCCTATTCTTTTTATTATATTACTTCTTTACCATATTAATGTATGTATCTTTATAAAATGCACGATCTACAACTGAGAGAAAAAAATGTACTATTTGTTTTCGTATGATGGCCTAACATTGTATCCATTTTCTACCAAATGACTTAATCTCTTTATGGTTGAAAGAGATGCCATTTTGTGTATATATACAAACATATATATGTATATTAAAATAATAAATGTATATGCATAAAATATGCTATATTTTCTCTCTTTTTCCACTTATATTCAGTTGATTCTATTATTTGGTTAATGTAAATAATGCTTTGAGACAAACATGGATGTGCAAATATCTCTGTTACGTTGACTTTGAGTGCTTTGGCTATATCCCAGAAGCAGTTTGCCTGGGGTTCATGTAATTGTCTTCAATTTAGTTATTTGAGAAAACACATCAAGATCTAGACAGAGAATTTTCTGACTAGAAACCCAATATCTTAAGAAATGACACCAAGAACTGAGGAATGGAATTGCAGGAAATTCTGAAAATCCATGTTGCAAAGGAAGTAACTGAGTGAAGAGTTGGTTTGTAGAAACAGAGCAAATCTTTGCTACCTATACATATGACAGAGGATTAAATTATAGAATAAAGATAGATATGGAAAATAATAATAGAAGATACTAAAAGAACTACTAAATTGCTGTAAAAGACCTTAATTATAGAAAATTATACCATGTGATGCATTCTTTTTTTAAATATTTTTATTCCTTGATATTTTACCTAGTAAAGAAAGTAAAAATACATGATGTACACAAACACTTGAGATTTTTATGCATCCTTTCTACCTCATTGCTTCCACATATTTCTTTCTACATCCACCCAGTTATGTTAAAAGTCAGTATAATAAATTATAGTGTCATCAACAGGAAATATTTTGTTTAATTAACTTAGTCCATTTAAGGGTCTTGAGTATGTGGGTGTGCACACACACATACACACAAAAGAAAAGCAAATAATAAGATTATGCTTCTTTTTTCCCAAAATATGGTTATGCAGCCATCTAACAAAAGGGGAAAAGTCGTGAGGGATAGTATCACATACAAAAATTTAAAAGATTAAACTTAACACAGAATATACACTAGTTGTAGCAACTATATAGGAGAAGAAATGCTGAGTGGAATTCTGCTTACAAGAATAATTTTCAACTAAGTGAATGAATGGCACTTTGTAGATTAGGCCTTGATGATCCAGAATACAGTTGCATTGGTTTGTTTCTGGTACCTCTCTTTGGCTACTATAATCTTACTGAAATGAACCATTTGGTTCCCACAGTAAGTTTGGCTGTAGATTAGTGAAATATATAATGTGTAGACATTCTCTTAGAATCTGGGAGATATAGACAGTATTTCCTTTTACACTTGTGGATATTTGTTTTAGTGGTAAATATTATACTGTATTCAAGCATTAAGTAATTCACTGAATCAGAATTATGAACTCTAATACTTTATATAAATGATCTCCTCAACTGGTGTTTTGGCTATTCTTATCAAATGAAAGACTGCATGCAGCATTTCCCTTGGAATTCAAAGAATGTACTCTAGCAATTGATAATTGTAGAGTGAGGAATAGAGTTTATAGTTAATGAATACAAAGATGAAAAAGGGAAACACATACATACTCATCAAAGTCTGTTTTGATTAGGCAATTACAGTTTAAATCATTCAACCCTTCTACTAACAAAATTCTTTAAAAACTTAACATTAAAAACAGTTGTATCTTTGTTCTTAAATGGCTTTTCTTCTTTTTTACTGAAGTTCTGTCATGTTCGTGGTATATTTAAGAAAAAAGCAATGTGTGGAATTTATATAGCTAAGAGTGTTATCATCCATGAAAGCAAGTGGCCTGAGGCTGGTCTCACGAGGGGTGTTGGGGTGGTAGTGAGTGACCAAGGCTTTGGCCGGTCCCCTGAAGGGTAGCCTGAGGTCACATGGAAGACAGAAAGATAGATATACCATGCAGAGAGAGTTTGGGTATAGAGGTTATTTAGTGTGTTATGGAAGTAGAAGGGAAGGGGAGAAGGTGGGAGAATGGAGAAGAGTGAAGAAGAAAAAGAGAGAAAAGGAGAGAGAGAGAGAAGGGAAAAGGGGAGTGTAATAGGGAGGCCACTTGTTCATTTCCCAGTTGCCCAGACTCCCGAAATAACCACACAGGAACTGTATCGATTAAGTCACTACTTGGCCAAATACTTAAGCATATTGCTAGCTAACTCTTACATCTAGAATTAATCCATCTCTATTATTTTATAATTTACCATGAAGCTTGTGTCGTGGCCTACCAGCAAGGTTTCAGCATGTCTTTCTCTGGTGGCAGTCCCAAGGATTCTCTAAACTCCGCCTTTCTTTTCCCAGCATTCAGTTTAGTTATCCCCGCCTAGCTCTATTCTTTTGCCCTATCACAGGCCAAAACAGTTTCTTTATTAACCAATGATATTCACAGCATACAGAGGGGAATCCCAACATCAGTGGGGAGTTAACATTTAAAAACCAATTAAATATAAATAAATGAGTCTTGCTTCTTTTGATTCAGTTGTAAACTATGATGGGAGGTGCAACTTAGCATTGAGTCAAGCATCATACAGACTGAACTGTGTCTATACTCAAGAAAATATAAGCCAACATCTATGTGGTAATTTCAGTGTTTTATGTTGACTACAGGTGAATAATTTAAGAGATATTTGTATTTATTTCTTTGATTGTTTATTCATTTCCCATTGAAAATAGATTTTTGTCTAACACAATTCATTCCAAACTCACTTTTCTCTCCCCTTTCTCCTATCTTTCTATCACCTTCCCTCTCCCCCAAATCCAGCCCCTCCTTCCTTTACTCTTTGGAAAAGAGTAGACCTCCAGAAAAGGATGGTCAAACCTGGAGAGCCTGGCCTACCAATTCAACTAGACAGGGCTCACATGGGCTCACATAGACTGAAGCTTCATACACAGGGACTACATGGTCTTGAAGGTCCTCTGTGGGTATATTGTGACTGTTAACCTGATGTTTTGTGGTACTCCTAACAGTGGGAGCAGGTATATCTTGACTCTTTTGCCTACTCTTGAGTCTCTTTTTTCCTATTGGGTTGCCTTGTCCAGTCTCCATAGAAGTTTTTGTTGTTGTTGTATTTTATGGAGTAGTTTTCCACAGAAATGTGAGATACTGAACATAAGCGAAAGTTCAGTACTGATAACATTTCCCCTGCTTCTTTTGTCTGACACTGACTGTGTCACACAAAAATTTTTCTTACTCATGTGTTTTTCCACATAGAAGAATCTGGCCATAGGCCTTAAAAATCAAATCGAGTATAAATGGACAGAATATTGGGTCCATCTAATTGCTCCTTTCACTGATTTTCTTGAATTGTATTAGGAAACTTGCCAGTGTCAGGTACAACAGCCTAAATACATAATAAATTCCATCTTAGTTTGCACACACTGTACAATCCACACCGTAAAATAAACAAAATAGTTAGCAACTAAGTTCATGTACCATTTATTTGTGCATGTATAGAAAGTCTTCTTGGAAGTGCTTTAATAGGCAATGATTGCTAACAAATTCTTTCCCTTACCTGTGTTCTTCTCTAGACCTTCAAAAAAGCATGAAGGAATAACTTCAACTCGGATATATATATATCACATATACACACATATATACACATGCATACACATATATGTATATGTATGTATACACACATACACACACATAGTAACTGTTTTACAGAACCCAGATAAGTCCCGGATCTAAGAAAATTGGGTAGCAGATGGCTTTTATCTGAACATCTTTAAGATACCCTGAGTGCATTCTTGCCACTCATTCCATATAATGAAATAAACTCCAGCTGCAGTAAAATGAGATTTCCAGGAAGCTGCAGGTGTAATGTCACAGCTATACTGGCACTGCTAACTTGGTCATGGATTAAGTTACATCTGGGACTCTCATTTGCTGCTGAAGTCAAAAAGAAGTTTAGGAAACAGGAGGGGAAGCTCTTGAATGTTCTTCTTTTACCTATCAGCAGAATCTTAGAGAGAGGGATACCTCAGTCACTGAACCTTTTGTTTACTGCTACTATATGTATTACCCACCAAACTTTCAAATTTAAGTGAATTGTGTCTGGCTTTGAAAATGGTTTTGTGAAGATGTTAACACATAGAATAGCTGCTGCCATGTATGAGGGGTTTGTGTTAGTCGCATTCTGGATCTGAAAATCCAAGTCATTAGAATTATTTTTTTCTTAAAGAGGAATAGCAATGATCTGAGCTTTTTGTATATCATTCTGCAATTTGGTAGCATTCTTTGCAGCTAGTGATGGCTTATTTGAAACTAGCAATCTTGGTCTTTTACTTACTGCTTAATTAAAAAGGTACCATTGCTTGTTTGGCCAGCTTATTTAAGGTCTGCCATGTTAATATGCAAATAAGATTTTGTAAATATAAAGATTATAATTTAGTTTTGTCTTAAGGCACAAGAACCAATATTCCTTCATATTGAAATATTTTATGAGTGATTATATTATTTTGTCTAGTTTAAAAATTATTGAGCACTGTGTGAATCCTTGCATTAGTAAAAAAATTTGGACAATATGAGACCTTGCTTTAAGTTATACCTAAAAAGAAATGTGTGTGCAGAATACTTAGAATAGAGTGATAAATATTCAATGTAGAATTACACATTTTCTGACATTAGAGCACAGTAGGTAGTGTGTAATGAACTCTTGGAAAATATGATCAAGCATATGGCCTCATTTTATTTGAGTCCTTGGTGTAATGCTTTGATTCAATTTTCTCATAATTCTTTATTTAATATGCATAAATTGTCATTAGTTAAATAAAAAGGAAGTATTTAATATGCTTTGACTCATTTGAATTGTAAAAGCACACCTGAAAAATGTCTGTTTTTCAATATTGAAATAACATTAGACTGTGTTTATCATATGAAATTCTAAAAGTATTTAAAGTGTCCACCTAAATTGGCTTAAATTTGTTCTCAATAATCATTAGCAATTGATATTATTCTTAGATATGATGAAAGATTAAAATCTATTACATTACTATTCTAATGACTATAACCAATTGACTGAAGAATGACCAATTTCTTTTTTATCAGCCAACAATGTATGGTAGTGATCAGCAACGATGTGCAGAGACAATGACTAATTGATATTCACCGATGTGCCTATTACATTATAATTTTTGATCTTGCCTACTTACATACTTATGTTAACTTGTCTTGGAAGAAGCAACATTTGATAACCATTTCTTCAGAAGAATGAAAATTCTTAGATAAGAAAACTGAAATGAAATCAGTATGTCAATCTCATTCATGTGTACTTGCAAAGGTATTTAGTCTATAGCTTGGCCAGGCAAAGAGATGCTGTTGTGTACTATACTGTGAAACAAAGACTTTCTATTAAAATAATAATACTAATAATAACAGTAATAATAATATTTAGTGATACTGTTCTGGTATTTCCCATTAGAGTCTTGGTATCATACAACACATACAATAAAGCATAAATTTGAGTTCTAAAGCACTATACTGAAAATCTCATAAACAATTTGAAGGATATTTCAGATATAAAGGAGCTCTGTGTTTCTCATATTCCTTGCATATGTCTTGCTGCCCTAAGACTAGAAAGAGAAAATATTGACAGATAAACATACCTGTGAGCTCAGGACTCAAGGAGGCTGCAGCAGAAGGATTGCAATGATTCTCAAGCCAGTCTGGTATAAATAATAAAGTAAGATTAGATTGACATATAAGGCCAAATCTTACCTCAAGTAAATACATAAACAGATAAGTTAGAGAAACAGACAGAGATATAGACACACAGAGAGAAACAAATATTGCACTCTTCCATACTTGTCCATCCCTACTCCAGAAGTGCATGGACAAATAAAATCTTACCCAGGAATCTGAATTTTACATTAAAATTTATAAAGTTCTTAAACAAAGAGAATGCAAGAATGAATCATGATGAAAGATGGTTTCAAAACAAGTGGTGGTTTCTCACTAAATGTTAACTTATATTAATTATGTTTAAGACTAAGAAAGGAAACATTTTTTATTGTTTTTCTCAAATTAATTACCTAGAATTATATTATTAAACTTTATTTGTTTTATTACATTTCTTTCATCTCTACCACTTTTTAAATTTCAAAACTATAATTCTAGCTAGTACAATATCTCCTTTTTATACAATTTTATATTATGATATTTAGCTTTAAGTTTAATGCATAGAATCCAGCTTATTCATTAAGAATTTCAAAGGACATATCAATTGCTTATCATAATATTATGGTTATCCTAAGTGAATCTAATTCAACAAGTTATAATTGCCTGAACAATATTTAGAATTACACATTAATGGGGAAATATACAAATCAAAATATTTACATATAAAGATTTAAAATTAGGGGGCTGGAGAGATGGCTCAGTGGTTAAGAGCATTGCCTGCTCTTCCAAAGGTCCTGAGTTCAATTCCCAGCAACCACATGGTGTCTCACAACCATTTGTAATGAGGTCTGGTGCCCTCTTCTGGCCTGCAGGCATATATGTAGACAGCATATTGTATACATAATACAGAATATTGTATATATAATAAATAAATATTTTTAAAAAATTTAAAATTACTGGAAATAATGTTAAAAAAACTGTTTAAAAATAGTTGATCTCAAATGTTGGAATAAGGTTGGAGTAGTATTTTCTTAGTTGCAGACATGTTAAAATATTTTAATTGATTCTATTCTTGATAAATTGGGTTAAGAAAAATTAATTTAGATAATGCCCTGCAGGACTTCTTTAAAGTAAGAAATGCTGATGTTAAGAAAATCTGTTGGAAGACATTATAATTTTTTTTCATGAGAAATGATTGCTTAAAATAGTGTGATGGGCTTTCCAGGTGGCTCAGTGCATAAACTGATTTCTGTATGAACATGAGAACATGAGTTTAGATCTCCATGACACTAAAAATGGCCAGGAACAGTGGTATTAACCTCTACCTCCATCATGGGGGAAGGTGGAGATCATGGGATCCCTGGGACTCCCTGGTCAATCATCCTGGCTTAATCCGCAAGCTCAAGGTTCAAGAAGACTGATTATCTCAAACAATAAGGTCAAGAGCTATCAGGGGAGATATGCAAAGTTAACCTTTGGCTTAGCTTCTAAACTCTTAAATTTCCAAAGACAACGGACATGCATGCATGTACACACACACACACACAGTGATGGCATATCGGATGGGAAAGAAAAATGTATGTAGCTGAGAGTCATGAAGAAATATACCTCCCAAAACAAAAGAATATATTGACTGACTATGTTAATTATTACTTTGATAGAAACTTTTCACAATTGGGTCATATTACCAGAAAAAATATTTTTAGTAGTATTTATAATAAGTAAGCAGTGTTCTCAAATGTCTAGGTATTGACCCCTAATTTCATAGAACATGTGTAGTGGAATTGAACTTTTTAAGAATGAAATAATGAGTGAATTTAGTTATTTGAATTAGTTACGTCAAATAGTTGGGATGTAATCTATATTCAAATATACTTTTATTACATTATAATTATTAAATCATGCATCTTATTGGGGATTTCGAAGGCATTTAACCATTAAACAGTTGTATATAGAAAAATTGAAAATATGATTCCATTTTTATGTAGAGTTTTGAATATTTATTAACAGAGTTTAAATATATAATAGTTATTCATTAATTTCTAAAATGTCAGTCTTCTGTTATAATTATTAGCAGTTTATTGTTGTATAGAGAGAGAGCTTCAATATTTAATATAGTTGTGGTCAAGTTTGTTAATGATCACAGGAGGTGACTTAGTACACTGTTGACTCAATAAATGTTAATAATTTTAGAACACAACAGAAATCTTAATTCATATACTTCTGTGTCCTTAGAAATACTGTAACATTCTGGCCAAAGTCTTGTAATATTTCCTATATCATAGAAATAGAAACAGTTTGGTTAATGTTCCTACAACATAGGCTTCAATCAATATAAGTGTCTGAAAGGCATGGGTCTGGGATGTAAAACTACTTTACACATCAGATCATTGCTAAACTCAGGTGGAGTATTACATGGCATATTATAATAGAGTTTACATCGATCATGTTGTATGACTTCATGAGCTTACTATCATTTAATATACTCAAGGGAGACATTGGTTCATCATTAATCTTATTTCTAAAGCACATTTGCATTAGCTTTTCAATCTTTTTAATAATAAAGGAATAGGAAACCAAACAGATTGCAACCAAATATGTGAGTGAAAGCATAAATGTGAATCACAGAGTACTTAGAGTGCTTCTCATAAAACATACAGAGAATTCAATCCTGTTGGTCTCTAAACAATTTAGAACAATTATGATTTTCAGAAATAAAATATGTATCTATTAGAAAGCTTTAACAATCTACACAAATTTACAGAATAAAAATGGCCTAAAAGAATAATAAAACATAAATAATTGTTCTTGTCAAAGGTCTTTTGTGTACATACTTGGCATAGATCAAAGAACAGAAAATGCTAGATGTTTGTACCATTATACTTCCATATATTTACATATCAAAGCAAGAGCGAAAAGGTGAGGGGATCTAAGCTGAGCTCTGAAAGCAAAGCATGACAGAAAGAGAGCCCAAGCAAATGAAAGCACAGGATCCTTAGTAAAGGTAATATTAAAAGAGCCCTAGCCTTACAGGAGTCATTTTAGTGGGTTGAAGTAAAGGACTAAAATGAAATAGTTGTGTGAAGTAACAGGCCATTGATAAAATCCAGCACCATATATTTGAGTAGATCTTGTTTTCTGCTCAAAGTGCAATGAGCCTTCTATGCAGAAATAAGACATCACCCAACTGACATTACTGGGTTTACTTGGAGATGCCCAGAAAAGAGTGACGGGCATAAGGATGGAGAGCAGAGAGTAGGCTATTACCACAGTAGATACTAGACATCATGGGATTCTAGTCCAGGATGAAGGCAGAAGTGGGGTAAGAAGTGCTTATATCTTGCATTGTATTACACATATAGCTGGCACAAGCAGATCCTCCCACTCACTAGTGCTAAGTGTATTACAAAGCAGTTCACTGGAGTAGAGCCTTTTATACTTAAGGAAAACCTAGTGATCCATTGGATGAACTCAGTAGGAAGGAAGATCCTTCAGCACAAGACTTTTCCATGTGTTTGTCTCTTCCTGTTTTTTTTTAACTTTTCTGTAATATCTGATCAAATTTCAACAATATTGTTATTGCCTTTCATGTTCCTCATAATTCTTATATCTTATTTGAATAAAGCGTTATTTTCAAAGTTTAATTGTATGCTAAATTCTCGAAAATTGACATGCAAAATGGTATCTTTCTACTTCACTTATAAATTATAAGTCATTAAAACTGTGTCATAAGAGAGTCATGAATGATCTTTTAACAGTGTACTTGAAGAAATTAGTTATCGCTGTTTTTCTTAAATTTTAGATCAAAGAATGCTTCCTAAAAATGATGATTATTTTTAATAAAAGGGAAAGAGAATATTTTATTTTGCACTTCTACTAAATCGTTTTAATTTTGAAATTGTAATCAAAAAAGGTCAAAATGTTTTCCACTAACTATTTTTAATGTTTGTTTGCTTGAAGCTCTTGGAGATACATCCACAGCATTATTGAGATGTTGCAGGCCAGCTGAGACACACTGAGATCTGACGTCATAAACAGGACCTACTTTTTCATCATCCACACTGGAATTTTTCAAGAAGTGAACTATGACATTCTATCAGTTTTTGAGACTTTTTGTTCTCTGGGCATGCCTACCCCACTTCTGTTCTCCAGAGTTAATGTTCAGAAGGACCCCTGGGCTTCAGCAAATGATTGCAGAAGCCCGCATCCCAAGAAGTGATGGTAAAATCCTTCACCGCCAAAAACGGGGCTGGATGTGGAACCAGTTTTTCTTACTGGAAGAATATACAGGATCTGATTATCAATATGTAGGCAAGGTAAGTAAATCTGTATTGAAAAGGTAAATGCTTATAGTCTTGACTTATATGTCTAACAAAAGAATGTTGAAGATCATCAAGATTCATGTAACTGTAAATTTGTTAGTCTAAACATTCCCAACTCCTTTTTATTCACATAACACAATTGTACTTTGAGAATCTGAGAGATGCATGTAACATCTTGCAAAGTTGATAGTCTAAAGAAACCATCCCCTGTAATTAGATTGGTAACTACCCTTACAGTCATCAGAGAGCCTTCATCTACTGACTGATGGAAACAGATGCAGAAACCCACATTCCCTGGGCTGAGCACAGGGAATCCTGCTGAATAGAGAGAGGAAAGATTATATGAGCCAGGGTGATCAAGGTCATCACAAGGAAATCTACAGAAACTATTGACATGGGTTCACAGGAACTCCTAGTCTCTGAACCAGCATTGAGGGAACATGCATGGGACCTACCTAGGTCTTCTACAAATGTGTGACAGTTGTATAGCTTGATTTACTTGTGAGACTCCTAGTGGTGGGAACAAGGCCTGTCCCTAATCAGGTGACTGACTTCCAGGAATCTATTGCTCATACAAGGTTGTCTTGCAAAGCCTTAATAAAAGGGAGAAGCTTAGTCCTACTTCAACTTGATAAGCCATGGTTTGTTAACACCCAATAGAAGGCCATTCCCTTTCTGAACAGAAACAGAGAAGGAGTGGATGGGGTGGAGATTGCGGGAGAGAATGGGAGGAGTCGAAGGAGGGGAAACTGAGGTATGGATGTAAAATAAGTGAATAAATTTAATAATAATAGCCATTATTATAATTATACTTATAATAATATTGTCAGAACTCAGTACAAGCATCAATTTTTGATCTCACAAATTCAGAAGCTACTTAAAGTAAATTTTTATGTAAACTATTTTTAATGCAGTTCTTTAAATGTAAGTTATCATTAATGTTTACTACAGAAAAGACATATAAAAGGCATGTTTCATCTTAATAAAAAAATTACAAAATGAGATACACATAAATAATATAATTATCCCAAGAGCAATTATATTGCTTGCTTAAAAGAAAACATATTTTCATAAAGTATTCTGTTATTTTTCTTAAGTTACATGTGAATACAATTTTTAAAAATGAGTTAGGCAAGCTGATATATATATAAGATATTTTATTGCAGTATGAGATTGACAAGGCAGATGTTTGGCGAAACTATGCTATGCTAAGTTTTCACTCAAGGAAAAAAACTATTTTGAGATAACAAATTTCCATTGGTTTTAGAACATTGGTGTATTTTGGGGACATTTGAATAATTTTAGACCTGTTAAATATGTGATAAAAGGAATAAAATTGACATAAAAAGTGAAATAACTAAAAGGAGTGGGAATATAAACAACAAACCTAGCAAAATTAGACAAAGGCAGGAAGTAGCAGACTTTACAGTTCAAACTGAATGCTTGACAACAATGTAAAGGTACATTTCATATTTGTTGAACTAGGAAACTTAGTTTGTAAATACAACCACATAAAAATAAAGTAACGGAAAATCAAGCTATGAAACCATAAGTCAATTTGTTTGCTTTTCTGTAGGCATAGCAGTTACTAGATTTCCATCAATTTCTCCTCATTTAGTCTTTAATGGGGATTTAATAAATGTTGCTAAATTGCATTATTATTATAGTATATGCTTTCTTGTGGTACTCTTCCCACCCCAACCAACACAATATCAATACTTTGAATTCAAAACCTGTACTTCATGTCTTTGTTTGTCTAGTGCTCATTAACTTCTAAGCTAATTTAATTATTGCTAGTCATATTGAATAACACTTCCTCAGCCATCTGGTGCCATTCAGCTCTTTGGCAGAGAAAACTAGTCTCTAATCTAATATTAGTCTGGACAATTAAAGTTAAAATCATCTCCTTACAATATATGCATAATAATATAGAACCCAATTATAACAAATATAATATTCTTACTCTGCTATATAAAAAACAATAAGATTTCATGGAATTGTATCAAATTCTATAAAATGTGTACAATTCCTATTTTAAGAGTATTTGGAGACCTACTATTCCATAGAACTTTAGCAGATGTTTTAACTCTCAATACTGTCTGATTTCTTTGGTGTCTATTTTAGCTTCTGTTCTGTTTTACTTCTTTACATATTACTATGACAAAACACTGCAACCAATGCAATTTATGAAAGAAAATGTTTAATAGAATTGACAGTTTTAGAGGATTAGTATACATGATGGTGAACACAGGCATGGCACCAGAAACAGCTGAACGCTCACATCTTGATACCCAAGCAGAAGAGAGAGACACACTGGGTATAACTAGCATCTGCTGAAATACCAAAGGCCAGGACAGTGACATATCTCCTCCATTTAGGTCAAATCCCATAATTCTTGTCAAACATTTCCATGAACTGGGAACAAACAATTCAAACATATGAGACTATAGAAGCCATTCTCATTCAAACCAAATTACAAAGCTGTTTTATAATCTACATGGTTTATTCATTTCATAGCATAAGTAATAAATGTTTGAAGTCCTTTTTATTGCTCATAGGTTAATACCTCATAACTAACTTGCATTATATCAGTTACTCATGGAATAAATATCTTATTTTAGGTATATATGCCAAAAGACTTCAAATATTATAATAATATAACAAACATATTATTTATGACAATAAATAGTATTGTAATATTTTGATATTATATATAGATGTTAATGAATGAAATTTGATTGCAGTATATTTTTATTCATAAAATATAAAATCCCTCAAATTCTCTACATATTATTTCTAATATTAATTGTGAAAAGCTATTACACTGTCATTTTTCTTTAGGAAATTTATCTTTCAATTTAACACAGACAAGTGCTAAAGATGGTAGTGGTTTCGGTGTCTCTAGATTGATTTGGCTGTAAATTTAATATGCATTCTAATTGCAGGCATATGGGGGAATGGTGACAGACATCCCACTGTAGGAGGAATGTCTTGGGGCTGAGAATAGGAAGCAATAAAGAGAATGATTCTGGAGGGATGAGGACACAAGTATAAAGCACATATATAGAGATTGAAAGTATTTTTTTATAGACAGTTACATTTTCCCAAGTAAGAACTCTTTATTCTGTATAGCTTTGAAGTTGAAGTCAATTTAGGAAAGCATGCAGTTAGCAAAAAAGACCTTGAAGTAACATCTTACTTTCAACCATTTCTTTCAGTGGGTTACTGCATTTATTTAGGATTCATTTTTCTGTCTTTGTAAACAAAGAGGATGTTTATACCAGTGAACAGATCCTAAATGCACTTTTACAAATACTGATACATTATTAACGTAAAGGGTATTTAAAACCTCTTTAGAAAGGGAAAAGAAAGAGGGGAGACAGGCCAGAGGATTAACTGTCACTGTCATGACTTTGTAAATATCAATCAGTGAAGTCAAAACATTTCTTTGCTCATATACCAGTAGTCAAGGATTTTGCTTTATGTGACACAATCAAGTGGTTCATAGTTAAAATATACTCAGTATAAGACCTTCTTGTTTCTCCTTCCCCATGAGTAAATGGTGACACTGAAATTTAAGACGCTCATTACATTCAGGAAATTATAGCAATGCATGCCAATGTGTCTGCAGTGCAGCTGTCCTGCCGTCACCTTTTCATGGAAATTGTTAAATAAAGGGACCATTGTCACTTGTACACCCTTCCCTCTTTTCAATATATTTAAGGTTCATAAAAAAATGGTTATCAACTCTTAGGCTTTTTTTAATTGAATATCTGTTTACAATTGCTTTCTGTTTCCATTAATCTATTGTCCTTTAACAAAACACTATCCTTTAATAGATGCTTTCACATTTCTAATGGAACTAACACACACGCACACACACACACACACACAGAGAGAGGGAGAAAGAGAGAGAGAGAGAGAGAGAGAGAGAGAGAGAGAGAGAGAGAGAGAGATGCCTGAGAAGGCATCTCACAATGTAGCCCTGGCCTCAAACACATGATCTTATTGTATGACAAAATACAACAAACATATCTGTTCTCCCAAGATTACGATCCCATGCCACCAAAGTCAAAGGTGGTAAAGCAATGAATTTTTGGGGGTTGCTTATAGCAGTATGGGTGAGAGGCTATGTACAGGAGCATACATACTCAAAGGCAGTTGCATCACCAAGGCGCCCACCCCTGCACAGGTGGCAGCTCACAAATCTGGAACTTGGAGCACACGGAATAGCTTGCAGACAGCTCTACAGTTTTGGAGAGTGTAATTTTCAGGTGTTCCATTGGCTCTAAAACATTTCCAAGATTCTATTCCATCCAGGGCATCTGGTCTCCTCTCAAGAATCTTAGCAGCTGGTCTCGGTGTCTTTTGCAGTACAGTTTTTATTTGTTCTTTTGTTTGCTTTATTTTGTGTTCTGAATTTTGCCATTGTTTGTTGGAAGTTGCTTGTTTGAGAGTTACTCTCCCAGCTCTCATTGCTTATTCTGGCAAGAAGGAGTCTGGGGAATCTGGTCAGTTTCAGGACCTTCCTGAAGGTATTTTGAGCTATTTATCTGTAGTGGCATTTCAATTGTATTTTAATAAATAAAGCTTGTTTTTTACCGCTGAGTAGTATTCTAATGAGTATATAATCCACACTTTCTTGATCCATTCTTCCATTGAGGGGCACCTAGGTTGTTTCCAGGTTCTGGCTATTACAAACAATGCTGCTATGAACATAGTTGCACAAATGCTTTTGTAGTATGATTGGACTTCTCTTGGGTATATTCCCAAGAGTGGTATTGCTG
>PVIU01012366.1:0-60419 GCA_004026605.1 Ondatra zibethicus | reverse complement strand
TGAGCTACATGAGAGCAGAGACACTGTCTACTTCATGCAGTTGTGTGTTCAGTATCTAAAAGTCAATAGATATCTCTAAAGTAATTAAGAACAAAATTAGACTTTGGACCCAAGTATGCCTTATATTAAAATATCTGTTCCAAACCTTTGCTTTAAAGTTTCTTCAACTTTTTCTACTTAGGCCTCTTTGTACCCAAGACATTTTGGCATAATTATGGATATATAGCTATAGGAAATAGGTATACAAACCAAGCATTTACTGATACAAATCATAAAAGCTATGATAAAGCAGGCCTTTAGTGTGCCTGTAATTTGACCGTTTATTAAACATGAAAGTTAATGTGAATATTAATGAGATGCTGTAATGGTTTTGCTTTACATAAAAGGTGAAGGCAGTGCGGCTGGATATGGGATACAGTGGAACATGAGCAGCATCCACAGTTTTTTGGAGTTGATTAATATTTTGATTTTATAATCATCAGTATTGAGAGTGCTGCTTCACACGATTATGTGTAGAATAAATGGCAGATTATGTTTAGGGTAACTTTGGAAATTATTGGAAATTCTGTCCTAATCTTAGAACAAAATTTGTTTAATGACTTTTTTTTAATAGAACTTAAGACAGTAAATCAAACCCCAATTTTAAAATCAAACATTCTAACACAACATAACCCAAAGACTTGATAATTTCCTGCTGAAGAATAACAGAAAATATCAAAAACCTGTTTTTTTGTTTTTTTGTTTTCTTACTTCAGCCATAGAAAACCTTGTATATAGTAAGCACATCACAGTTCATAACATACAACAGTCTCCAGACTGAGTCAGGTGTCTTCGGCACCCCTCATCAGCACTGCGTGGTGTGATGGCGTGCACAGGGCCAAGTGTGCATCCTGGACCTCAGAACCACGGCTGCAGCGAAGCCGGACACTGCCAGAAATACCCCAGCTTCGTTGTGTTTTATTGAATTCGGTTTTGGCTTTTGTGCACCCAGAGACCTTTCGCCCCTGTCAAAGCTTTTTCAAGCTTCACATTAGATTGTAGAAGTCTACACAGAGTTGTGACTCACAATTTAAGAAGCTTTAAACTAACGCACTTTGTCTATTTCCCTCAAAATGGAAGGAATGAAAATTAAACTGAAAATGCTTATTGAATGTGAGAATGCCAGAGACATTATAAAGTTAGGTGATGGGTTACTGCACATTCCAGTCAAGGAATTAATAGGTTAGTTAGTGAAACATAGCTTAGCAAAACTCTATGTTACATGTCATTTATATTTTAATTGATATAGTGTTCTCAGTCATTGCTAGGGCAATTGGGAAATTTGATGCCTCATTATAAATTCAAATCTGAATTTATTACACGACTATTTTATGTGGAGAAAACTCTGCTTCTCTTAAATAGAAACCCGACACCAAGAAGCTTTCCTAGCAGCTAGCACTCTGGAACAAAGAACTTTCTTTATATTGTTACTCAAAATCATATTTTTTTCTTTTGTAGTTGTATAGCCTCTTAAATCAATCAGCATGAAGTACTGTTCTGGGAGGAAATCTAACGAACTATAACTTTGTGACCATTTTAGCAATGTCAACCCCAGTTGTTAGAATAAGGCCCTAAGCTATGACAAACATAGTTCTAGTTCCTATGGCAGTTTCAACAGTAACACTTAATATTGCTGTGACCAGATCTTGGCAAAAAGACTCAGCTAGTCATAGTGATTAAATTTACAAAATGCCAATGTTTCCATGCATCCAAGTTTGGTCCTGAACTCTCTGCTACTTTCCTGCCCTCGCTGTGCTGATTAGCTGGAGGCAGGATAAGTATCAATAATATGATGTCACTAGGGCCATGTCCTCTGTCACCGCTCTGACTTACCATTGTCGAGGGGGTTCAGCCAGTCTAAGAAAAAAGAAGAAACACACCAAGAGAAATAAATCATGGGAGAAATTAAAACATCACTACTTAAAGACAATTATGTGTCTAGCAAAATGAGACTGCTAAATTTTCAGAGTTAATAGATTGGTAAATAGTCATAGTGTCCTAGTCAGTGTTCATTGCTGTGCAGAGACACCATGACCAAGGCAACTCTTATAAAGGAAAGCATTTAATTGGGGTTTGCTTGCAGTTTCGGGGGAGCATGGTGGCACACAGGCAGACAGTGGTGCTGAAGAGGTAGCAGAGAATTCTGAATCAAGATCTGCAGGCAGCAGGAGAAGAGAGAGAGGCATGGGGCCTGGCTTGGGCTTTTGAAAATATCAAAGCTCATTCCCAGTGGCACATTTCCTTCAACAAGGTCACACCTTTTCCAACCTCTGAATTTTTCTCATGCCATTCCCTGATGATGAAACAATCAAATATATAATCTTATGGGGGCCATTCTTATCCATACCACCATGTTCCACTCCCTGGCCTCCATAAGCTTATGGCCAGATCATAATGTAAAATGTATCTAGTCCAACTTCAAAAGTCCCCGCAGTCTATTACAGTCTCAACCCTGTTTAAAAGTCCAAAGTTCAAAGTCTCTTCTGTGACTCATGGCAATGTCTGAACTATAACCCCTGTAAAATCTAAATCAAAAGGCAAATCACATGCTTCCAACATACAATGGCACAGGATATACATTGCCATTCCAAAGGGAGGAAAGAAGAACAGTAAGGAAATACTGGACCAAACACATCTGAAAAAAAGCTAGACCGACTACAAATTCTGCACCTCCATGTCTGATGTCAAAGCACTCTCCAGATCTTCAACTCCTTTCAGCCTTGTTAACTGCACCACACTTCTTTCTCTTGGGCTGGTTCCACTCCCTGTCAGCGGCTCTTCGTGGCAGGTATCCTATGACTCAGGCATCTTCAACATCTTAGGGTCTCCAAGGCAACCCAGGCTTTACCTTCACAGCTTCACACAGTGGCTTCTCTAGGCCTCCATGCGGAGACATACTGCTGACACATGCCTGGTCTCAGCAGCTTTCCTTAGCCAGGGACAGAGATTCTACAAGTCCTTTTTTGTATTCTTGACTATAAAACCAGAACAAGGTGGTCAAAACTGCCAAGTTCTGCTGCTTGCTGGGCTCCAGCTTGACCCCTAGTTCCATTACATCTGCATCACCTTTCTGTTGTCGATGGGTTCCTTCACTGCTTAAGTTTTTCTTTAATTTCTTTCTACAAGTTGGAAGCTTAGCTGGGTGCGTTCTTACCCTGAGGTCCCCACTCCCCTTATTCCATTTAGCATCAGACTTTTCTTTCAACTTTTCATCTCTTTGAGCACAGGACTTACTTCCATTACATTCTTTGGTGCTACTTTTCTCTTCAAACTGTACACTTTTCATTTTTCCTTGCTCGGCTTTCTTCTTTTTATTATAGATTTGCATAAGAGTGGCCACTAGTAACCACACAGCAGAGTAAATACTAGGCTGTCTTGAAATCTCCTTTGCCAATGCCATGAATCTAAAACTCTTCAACTTATCTTCAGGCAGACTTTTTTTGGAGAAGGGCAAAAAAATGACCACATTCTTCACCAAAACATCACAAGAACACTCTCTAGGCTATTTACTAATATTATTCTCCTCTGAAACCTCTTGAGCAGGGCCATCATAATCTACATCACTCTCAGCACCACTGTGTTCCGTGCTCCTACTAGTATACCCCATTTAAAGTGTTCAACTGCTTTCTTAATACAGAGTTCCAAAGTCTACATTCTGTCCACAAGTAACATAGTAATGCCTGTCACAGCCATACCCCAGTCCTGGTACCAACTTCTGTCTTAGTCATTGTTCTATTGCTGTGAAGAGATGCCATGACCACAACTCTTATAAAAGAAGGCATTTAATTGGGGCTTGCTTACAGTTTCAGAGGTTTAGTCCATTGTCATTATACACAGGCAAGATGTGGTGTTAGAGAAGTAACTAAGAGCTCCACATCCACATCTGCAGGCAGCAGAAGACAGAGAGGCCTGTGACCTGGCTTGGGCTTTTGAAATCTCAAAACCTACCCCCAGTAACACATTTCCTCCAACAAGGCCACATCTCCTAATCCTTCTCAAGTAGTGCCTCTCCCTAATGACCAAACAATCAAATATATGAGCTTATGGGGGTCATTTTTATTCAAACCACCACACAGATAGTTAATAAAATACGAAGAATCAAGATTCTTGCATATACCAGGAAAGATGGCAAATGCCTTTAATTCCAGCACTAGGAAGGCAGATCTCTGTGAACTCAAGGCCAGTCTCATCTCCAGAATGTGAGTTCCAGGCCAGCCAGAGTTACATAGTGAGACTCTGTCTCAAAACAAAAACAAACAAAAATATTATTGAATATTAACAATAACAATCTAGAAAAACTAAATTTAAAAGTAGTTATAATTGCTGGGTGATGGTAATGCATGTCTTTAAGCCCAGCACTAAGGAGGCAGAGGCAGGCAGGTCTCCATGAGTTCAAGGACAGCTTGGTCTTCAGTTTAGTTCCAGAAGAGCCAGGACTACATAAAGAAATGCTGTCTCAAAAAAAAAAACAAAAAATAAACAACAACAATAAAAGAAAAAAGTGGATAAAATTTACAATAATAATAATTTACAATAACAAGGATTAGACTTGATTTGTGTTTGACTAAATAAACAAAAAAATGAAGTATATTGAATAATAATGACAGATGTCATATCTTTTTTGTTTGTTTAGGTTTTGTTTTTGTTTATTGTTGTTATTGTTTTTCTTTTAGTGTAGTCCTGGTCATCCTGGACTATCTGTAGACCAGGCTGGCCTTGAACTCAGAGATCCACCTGCTTCTGTCTCCCAAGTGCTGGGATTATAGGTGTGTGCCACCATGGTCAACCAGATGTCATATCTCAATCTTTTTTAAAAAATCTAATTCAGTTGCAAACAAAATCACAATGGGATTTTCTCTTAGAATTTAGGGGAAAAAGTTGTAATATTTACTTAGAAAAATAGTCATAGATAATAAAAAAATCTTGGAAAAAATGGGAAAAGTAAATCAGTAAAAGAGAAACTCCAGAAATAAACTAAATTATATATGAGGATTAAATAAATTATCAAATGAGATATAGCATAACAATATTTTTAATATATTTGTAACTCATATCTCAAAATATACCCTAGATGTTCTAGATAGTAAATATATATATTTTGAGACAGGGTCTCTCTGTATAGAACTCAGAATGTAGACCAGGGTGATGTTGAACTTACAGAGAGATCCAGCTGCCTCTGTCTCCTAAGTGCTGGAATTAAAGGTGCACACCACCACGCCTGGCTAATAAATATTTTTAAACTCTAGAGAGTGGACAATAGTGAGTGAGTTTTCTTTAGCCTTCTAGAAGAAATGGTTATTTATGCTGAAGGACTTGGAAGTACTAAACAGGGGCTTAAAGCTTCAGAAATGTGTGTTAGTGCTCCTTTGAAATTGTAAAACTATAGGGAAATTAGAGAAATACATATGTTTTCTTGACTTCTGGGGTCTGTATGGTCTGTTGGATCTGCTGGATTTTGTATAGTGCTGGGCCATGTGGCAAATGCCCAATAGATAACCTTTCACTTAACAGTGTAATCATTAAGGAGATGTTGACCAATTCTATTGTCCTATGGTTTGAATACAGAGTATCTCCCACAGGTTCAGGTTTTGAGATTGGGGTGCCTGGCCCATTGTGCTATTTTGAAGGCTGTGGGGCCTTCAGGAGGGAGGGCCCTTGAAGGCTAGTCTCACCCTTTGTCCCAGCCTGCTTTCTCTGCTTGCTGATCAGTCATAATATCAACATTTGCTCTGTCTCATGCTCCTACCACAACAGTAAACCCTTCTCTGTCATGATGAAATGAAATCCCTCTGCAGCCTTGAGCCAAACAAACAAAAAACAAACCAAAAAACCCTCTATCCCTCAAGCTGTCCTTGCCTGGTGTTTAGTCACAGGAACAGAAGCATAAGTAAGTAATGTATTTAATGACATGAAGCAAGGGGAGCTAGGAGTACAGTTCTTCATCTGCAACAAAAACTTGATTTATACAAATACATATGAACCCCTGGACACGAAGCTGTCCAATCAGGCTTGTGATGGGTGAGTAATAAGAACAGCAGGATGACTGTGGAAGTGCCAGGAGGGCATGGGAAACCTCCACAGGCACTCTTGTTGGGTAGGGTCAGAAACCAGCAGGTTGCACGGACTTGATCTGTGGCTAAACTCGGTCAAGGAATCTGTAACAATTTGGAAAGACTGAAGACTGGAATGAAGACAAGACTCTTCTATTCAGTAGTCTGGGTACCTGATTAAAGGGTATGGCTGTGTGTGCTTGCTATTTTCACCAAGAATTTATAGGAAATGATTCATTAAGTGTTGCCATCAGCTTGAAGTCATTGCTGGCCCTGGGAATCAGTGTGTCATCCAGAGAGGACCACATCCTTCTCGGCAGTGTTTTTCCAGGTTAATTGCAGTATCCAAGAGCACTTAAACTTGATGTAGCCACAGCTTCTATCTGAGGCAAGCAGAAAGACTTTGATTGTTCTCAATGTAACCAGGGGGATCTTCGTTTAGAGTCACTTAGTAGCAGGAAAGCCTATGCAGTAGGAGGTTTCTGTCTTATTTTCGCAGCCAACCTCATACAGATTGCTCAGATCATCCTACATATTTTTGAGAAACCAGTAAATGAACTGAGCAGCACTTATTTGGATTAGGCTAAAAACAATCATTTAGATTTTCTTTTGGGGGCAGTCAGAAGAACAGAACTACCCGTTATTCATCTATGCCAGCATCTGTTTCTGACATCCTCATACCTCCATCTGGAATAATCCTCCTACCTATCAGCTCTGTTGAAAGATAGTTTGTCCAACATATGTACAATTTTTGGCTGTTATTGTATAATTATCAAACAGACTACTGGATAGGATGCGTCACAACAGGATGGCAAACCATTCACTTCCCAGCTATGTCTACTGCAACTTTCTGAGCACAAAGGAAAAAAGGCTAAAAACATACTTGTCAAATAGCCAGAGCAGTGTGAAGTACATGCAAAACAGGTATTTTAATAGGATGGGTGGATAAGAGAAACTGATATGTCAAATATTTCAAATTCTATGATCCAATTGGAATAATATCAAATGTGATTATGATCTGAGGCAGTAGATTTCCATCTTCCTTGTATGATGGAAATTCCTCTGAGCAGGCCCAGGTTACGTGACCGCTGCAAGGCTGATGACACACTGCTTCCCAGTGCCAGCCATGACTTCAGGCTGATGGCAACCTTCACAAATCACTTCCTGTAAATCCATTTTGCTTGGGAGTGACTTAGCGGAGGGACTCCACCCATGGATCTGGAGTTAATAAAGCAAAATGCATGTTGGCATTGCAAACATCTTCTCTTCAGATGCAAGTTCCCCACAAAAGATTTTGTAAAAGCAAAGCATTTTGTTTTCCATTTTGAATTTTTTATTTATTATGTTATGTGTATATTCATATGCCTGGGTATATGTGTCTACACCACATACGTGCAAGAGAATTTCAAAGTCAGACGAGGGCATCAGATTCCCTGGAAGGAGTTGCGAACGGTTGTGAGCTGCCATGTGGGTGGCAGGAATCAAACCCTCGTCCTCTGCAAAAGCATTAAGTGCTCTTAACTGCTGAGCCACTTCTCTGGTGCCAGCATTTTCCTTTTCTACTTAGTGAAATGGATCATTCTGAGTGGCCAGCAATTACATAGTTTAAATGATGAACTGGAGAGGAAGGATGGAAGGGGTGAAAGTCACTAACAAGTTGGGCTTGTATGTGTGTGATATGATATCTGGGTTAATAGTTACAGAAGACTTCAAAGCCACAAACGCTCACCCCTCCATCTATTCCTGTATTCAGCATGCAGTGTTTACCGAACACCAAGCCATGCTGAACAAAACAGAAAATACCTTTGTTCTCATGGAACTTATATTTTAATGAGAGAAGGAAGTAGACAATAAGCTAAAAGTTTCCCAAACATAATTTCCTTAACAAAGGTTTGTATTTAATGAGCAAGACAGGGGAATTACCTGATTATAGGAGAGTACTGAGAGTCCTTAGGCTTTTGTGGCTGGCAATAGATTAAAAAAATTATACCAGTAGTTGGTTAGCTTAGCGTTGCTCATACGTTATATATAATTCATGACCTTGCTAAGACTCAAAGAGTTTATAATTAGAACTTTCACAAGATATTCCTAAAATTCATGCAGACAAAGAGGGAAGGAAGAGTCATCAAGACCTTCAGATGTTTTTCAACCTTGGTCCCTTGATCTCACGCCCCTGGAGTTCAGGGCTTACACAATGTAACTTACACAGTCTTCTGTGAGAGCTATGTTGCTTTTAAACAGTCAGTGTGAGGAAGGTTCAGGATTCTTAGGGTTTGAAGTTGATACTTTATGTTCTTTCTTATTTGGTAAAGAACCAATGTAGTCACTGGTATGGTTTTGGAATGTCCAATCTACTTTGCTCATTTAAAAAAATGCACTGTGATCAAATGGGAATAGGAAAACTGGCTTTAAAATTGTTTTCCAAAAGTAAACAGCCATGAAAAGAAAGACCCTGTTGGGCTGAGATAGAGCATATGTTTAGCCAAAGTACATGTAGCCCTAAATTCAATCCCTCGTGCACACACACACACACACACACACTCACAGGCACGCACGCACACACGCACGCACACAGGCATACGCAGAGCCACACAGAGGGTCGTGCAAGCACTGGAGAATTGGAGAGCCAACAATGCAGTTCAGCCCCAGTCAAAGCCCTGGGAAGTACTGAGGCTAATAATGATGCTCTCAGAAGAGAACTGTAAGTTACACTGTGTAAGTCCTGGACTCCAGAGGTCTGTGATCAAGGGACAATCTATCTGAGTATAGAAAGGTAGATATTCTGAATCAAGAAGAGCGTGAAGTACCCTTCCTCTGTCTTCTCCCGGGTGCCTCAAAGGCTAGAGCAAGCCCACCAACATTGGTTGAGGGAGATCGTCTTTGCTTGGGTTACTGGTTCAAATTCTTATCACTTCTGTAAACATGCTCACAGAAATAATGTTTTACCTACTATCTGGGTCACCCTTAACCTCAAATATTGACAGCTAAAGTTAACTGTCCCTGCATCTTTTTATAATCCTTCCTGTTTTAATCTATATTCTTCAAATGAGATTTTCCAAATTTAAAAAAAAAAAACTTAACCTCATATATTTCTCTTTTATATTATACTGAATGAACATTTGCTTAAATCTTCAATAAATTTGGGTTTGAGGGCGGTACTTAAATGACCTCACAGTGAGGGTTAAATAGGCGTGTCTAAGCAGCAGCACATGAGATTACTGAAGAAAACACACCCCCAGCTTTCCATGTTTTCACAAACCATAATACGTTGCATATAAGCCATTGCATGTAGTTTCAGGAATCAGTATTTGACCATCTTACATTGTATGCTTCCTTATCTGCTATTGTTCTAATTTTTTTTTAAATCAGTGTTTCTCATATTTCTCATTTCCCCAGCAATGTGATGCTTTATTGCAGTGGCACACTATTGCTGTGGCCACCCGGTTCACTGATGTGCCCGTGTGTCTTTCGCTAGCTGTTGGCTATGGAGGCAGAGACAGGCAGACCCTTGGGCTCACTGGCTAGCCAGCCTACTCTTTATAAACCCCAGGCCAACGAGAGACCCTGTCCCAAAAAAACAGGGTAGCTAGCTAATGAAGAAGACACTCAAGGTTGTTCCCTGGTTTCCATGCTTTGAGGAAGAACTTTATTGACTCAGATGTCTCCCCAGCCTTTCTGTTTTGATTTTCTGAATTCTAAATTATAAATCACCCTGCAGTTTATGCTACGCATTCCAGAGTAAAATGAAGGAACATGGAGCACATAGCCAAGTATGCAAGCTCTGGCAGGCTGGCCTGTTTCTCAGGACCTGGACAGATTACTTAATGTCTTTAGGGCATGGTTTCCTCACCCCCTTCAAAGCACAGTAATAGTAATGGTGCCCATCTTGTGCAATTATTGTGGCTCTTAGATGTGTAACTGTCAGCCCGCAGATCTGCGCTCAACATGTTGCAAGCATTCCGCCACTTCAGCTGTTGTTAAATTTCTACCATTTCTTGCTTCCTAAAATTCAATAAATGCTCATTCCCCACTTTTCACCCACCACAGTGGGTGTTTTCCTCGGACAATGTGTTTGACTCTTTTAATTGTGGAAGAATAAACTCAAGTTATAAATAATTTAAAAGGTCCAGTCTGACTTATACCATATATATCCAGAATGTTTCAATAAGGAACGGCAACTTACAGAATCATGAAGCTCTCGCGGGAATCTCCTTCTCCTGAGAGAACTTCGTACAGATGGAGGGCCTGACCAGGTCCTCTGGAAGAGCCAGTGCTCTTGGCTGCTGAGCATGCCTCCAGTCGTGATCTGATTGCTTCAACTATTTGTCACCAAGACAGATTTTCCTGGGACCTGCAAGGTGACTCTATAGGTAAAGGTGTTTGCTGTGCAACCTGGTGACCTGAATTGGATCTCCAGAACACACACGTAAAGGTGGGCAGGAGAAAACCAACCTCACAAAGTTGTCCTCTGACCTCCGTACATGAGCAATGACAACTTCACACACACCACACACTACACACACACACACACACACACACACACACCTTTTTTTTTAAAAAGTAGGCATGATAGCGTACTTTTAACCCCAGCACTCAGGAAGCAGTGGCAGAAGGGTCTCTGTGAAGTCAAGCCCATCCTAGTCTACACAGCAAGCTCCAGGCCAGACAGGGCCATATAATAAGGTTTTGTTTCCTCCTAAATGTGTATCATTTCCTTAGTTCTGGGTACTAAGACAGTGTGTGTGTGTATGTGTGTGTGTGTGTGTGTGTGTGTGTGAATGTGGGGTCATACATGTCATGGTGTGCATGTGAAGGTCAGAGAACAAGCTCAGGTATCAATCTTTGTCTTTCCCCTTGGAGGCAGGGTCCCTTGCTTTTTCCTTTAAGTAGACAAGGTTAACTGGCCCATGAGCCTCCAGGGATTCTTCTGTCTTTACCTTCCTTTCTCTCTAGGAGCTCTGGGGTCACAGACACAAACAACCCGCTTTTCATGGGTTCCTGGGATTCAAACTCAGGTCTCCAGGCTTGTACAGTGAGCACTTTACCACCAAGCCATCTCCAAGACCCTCAGACCATCTGTTCTCCTAAGGATGCAGACAGAAGGATTTTGTCTAAATCTTTGAAAACCAGACTGGAGAAATGGTATTTGCTATAAATTTCCCCAAACAACCATTGTGTGTGTGTTGCTGTTTATTATTTTTATTCCAAGGTAGTCTCCTACAACCCAGACTGGCCTTAAATCCACCCTTCTGCCTTCCCTGGCCAAGCACTGGGGTGGCAGGCAGGCCTACCATGTATTTAGAATGAACACTTTTTATGTTAAAATGAGTATGAGTTTTATGTATCTTATATTCATAATTATGATTAGGCATGGATTGAACCCATTATTACCAAACTAATCAGCGGTAAAAGACATTTCTCAGGAATTCATTTCCATAGCTTCAATAAGATATTTGCAAACATCTAGCAGGATGCTACACATAAGCAGAGTGAGAGTTCTGATTGGGGTGGTCCTCTGAGCTGCTGAAGTCCCTCTTATTTTATGGCATGGGAGTCTCCATCAGACCGACTTCTGTCCTATCTGTATTCCTCACATGCCAAGGGCCTCTTGTGATACCTGTGACCCTGCCTAAAGACGTCTTTAACTGCGCTGTCATATGTAACTGAGGACATCCTAGATGTGCTGGTGACTAACAACTTCCATGGGTGAAAAAGAATGAGGGGACAGGCGTCCTTATTCCTGGGGCACCTCAGAGGTAGGCCCTGAACAGTGTTCCAGAGGTTTCTAGAGTCGTGGCTCCCCACTTGACAGCAGGAGCAAGATGTTCGTGTTGACTTCTTTGGATCACATCTGGATAAGCCCTTTATGCTAAAAAATCTAGACTTTGTGTCTGCTTAAGCCTACAATTTCGTTTCTCTCCCTCGCATCCTCTGGGCCCTGTTACCTCGATATTCGGGGCTCAGAGAAACGCGAGAGGGCTGGAAATGGACAGACCTGTAAGAATCGATCTCCCCCAACACCTAGGATTTTGGGACTTGAGACCACCGGGCACGTGCATCTCCTGCATCCTCCCCACTGAAGCATGGGAAGGGCTCCCAAAGCGCAGGGTTGTGTTGTTCCGCTTCTTTGGTTCTGCCAAGTCTCCATTTCAAAAATACTAATTTCTTTCACGTTTTCAACTTCCATTTCTCTCCTCTTTTAGCTACCCATGGAAGGAGCGGTAGGCGATTTACCCATCTGGGATGGAAACTCTACATTTGGTGATAAAATGTACATCCATATATACTGACTTCAGAATCACGACAGACAAATCGTGAACGATGGCTCAGTGGTTAAGAGCACTTGTTCCTGATCCGGATTTGGGTCTCAGCACCCACGTGATGGCTCGCCAACATCTGTAACTTCCGTTCTCCCTCTTCTGATCTCTGAGAACACTAGGCATGCACATGGCATGCAGGCGTACATGCAGGAAAAACACATACATAAAGTAAGAATCTTTAAAAATTAAAAATAAAAACTAAGAGAACATGGTGGCTAGAGGGTTTAGACTAATGTTTTGGAGAGAAAGTAGGGATAAGATCTACTTTCAGAGGTTCAGAGAATCTCACAGGAAATGCCGAGTGCCTTGTCCCAATCCTGTCACCTGTTTTGCAGAAAGGCAACTGACCCAGGAAGTGAAGCTACGGGGCAGGGTCTCACAGCCTGGAGAGGTGAGCAGCCGCCTTCATCTCTCAGTTACCTCGTGCTCTGCCCGAGGCTGCTCAGCTCCCGTCTGGTGCAGGGCCAGCCCTACCACAGCTTTCATCCTTTGCTAGCTTTGGAATTTGCCATGACCATTAGATCTGGAAAATATGAGAACAAATAGAACCTTCTACTAAGTACCCTCCACACAGCACAGCAGCAGCTATCCCAAGAATGTTTGGCATATGGGGTGAAAATATTGTTTGTTCTGTTTAATTCTTAGGGGGAAAAAATCTAGTTGCATGATTTTTTTTTCCTTCAGAATTAACCATGAGTACCATAGTCTTTATCATCCTTCTTTGGAAAAGCAGAAAACAAAGTAGCCATTGTAGGTCCCCTTTTTAGACCTAGGGACCAATGACATTGCTCACCCCTCCCACTGAAGGCCGCAGATCGTGGTCTCCTGGAGAGTGCTGACTGCCCAGGGTGGCAGGAAGCTGCTGAGTAAGCTTGTCCTCAACCCAAAACTGATTCTGAAGGACAATTCTTCTGATTGTTCTTCAGTCTTGTCATATCAAAAAGAACTTCTAATTTCTGTTTGGGGAATAAAAATAAAAAAAGACCAACACATTCCTTTTATGCTTATGCAAATGACACAGAGGCCAGAAGCTGGGAAACACCAGAAAGGGCCTTTTGATATGTAACTCAGCTGATTTCCCACTGAAGTCCTGAGACTAGACTGAATAACTCATAGCTGTTCCTCTGTCTCCTGGGGAGGCTGGCTCCAGGCCACACACTCAAGTCTGTTGTGTAAAAGGCACAGCATTTGCATATAACCTATGGGCATCCTCCTACATAAACAATCTCTAGACTAATTCTGATACCATGTAAATACCAAGTAACTAAGAGTTATATTGTGTCTTAGGGAATAAAGGCAAGAAAAACATCTGTGCAAGTTCAGAAGAAATGCAAGTCTGCTGAGTGTTTTTGACCTGTGGTTGGTTGGATCTACAGCTGTGGAAACTACAGCTGCAGAGACCTTGCTACTAGATGGAGTTGTTAGGGTCCCTGTGGCAGCCTTGGTACCTAGGCTCAATCACCCAGCCTCAATAGGTAGATAAAACTGACATAGAAGTGATAGGCAGAGAGTTGTCTCTGCGGCAGGTGTGAGAGCAGTGGTGGGCGCCGCTTCCAGGATCCTGAGATCCAGAGAAGCTAGGGTCTGAACGGCTCCCCCAGAGTTACTGATCTATGGAATGGCAGAGACTGGAAAAACCTGAGACCAGAGATGCGTAGCAATGAATAAGGCACAGCATAATGGACGTTTCACAGACCTTTCTTCAGTACAGGAGACACAGAGAAGAAGGACAGAATATTGTCCTGTGGAGACAACCACTCATCACCTTGCAGTATTTTTCTCTGGAAATTCTTATAGTTTTGAAGGAATGGACCTCAAAATGGTGGCATCATCAAAGCATTGTGGAATCTTCTTCACGGCTGCATGCTGTGCTTACGGCTCCGCCCAGTGCGGGAGGAACATGCCAACAGTACATGCAGCGATAGAGAAGCAGTTCATTTCCTATGCCTACTGGACAGGCTTTATTCTCTGTTGGTCTTGGAACAGGCTTGGACACTTTCCTGCTTTACCTGGGCCCACACATAGCTTCGGTTACATTAGTTACTTATGAATGCAAGGCTGTGGAATATTAATTTAAGATGTGTTACATTTGCTTATGCTGTGGAACATTGTTTGATGGTGCAAAGATGGGTTCCATTCTTTTATATTGCATTTGTTTAGTTCTGTGAAGCTGTGTTACTTTGCCTGTCTAAAACACCTGATTGGTCTGATAAAGAACTGAACAGCAAATAACCAGGCAGGAGAGAGAAATAGGTGGGGGTGGCAGGCAGATAAAATAAATAGAAGAAATCTGGGAAAGGGGATCAAGGAGAGATTACACCAGGGGCCAACCAGCCAGCTTCACAGCAAGCCATGGAATAAGAGGTTAAAGAAAGGTATATAGAATAGAGGAAGATAGAAGCCCAGAAGCAAGAGGTAGATGGGATAATTTAAGTTAAGAAAAACTGGCTAGAAACAAACCAAGCTAAGGCCAGGCATTTATAAGAAACAATAAGCCTCCGTGCGATTTATTTGGAAGCTGAGTAGCAGGCCCCCAAAGAGCAAAGAGCTGAAGAATAAAAGTAAAAACAACCAACTGCCATGCAATACAGTTGATTTCCCTGAGCCACCTTACCCTGACCGGATGAGAACACACTGAAGGAGCGTTTCCTTGTGGAGTATCTATCATCTTCAAAGACGCTGGTGTGGGTACAGCCGTCAGAGAGCTGTATCCTACCTCTGCATTTCAAGGCCAGGGAAGCTCGCCTCTCAGGTTCTGGACCAGATGATGAAGAGTACCGGGAATCTGAAGAAATGCTGGACCATGCAGAGGGGCCACAGGACTTTGCATCATGGGCTAAACTGGCAGCTTAAAACCTAGAACAGAAAGTACTAGGTTTGTTTGTTTATTTTGTTTTTGTTTTTTAAATTTTGGCCTGTGCTTCTATTCCAAATCCTGTTTGACCTGGCTAGAATAACATGGGGACACTTCCTTATACCCTTTGGACCTTCTTTGGTGCGACCCTGATTGGAAAAGCCATCATTAAAATGCGTGTCTAGAGAATCTTTGCTATGATAACTTTCCGAAAGCACAACGTGGAGCAGATGGCGGCTTTCACTGGTACTGTCCCCAGGAGGTCCCTCTCTGCGGAAGCCTTTTCAGTATCACCTGGAGGCACAGCCACAGAAGCTTCACCACAAAAGGCACTGCCGGGAGCATGTCTGGGGTGTTAGAGAAGCCCGTTGCTGCCATGGGCGTCATTTGTGTCTCCTGGCTATCATTAGCTCAGCGGCACACCATAACCAGCAGAACTTGAACTCAGAGGAGAAAACTAAATAAGCAGAGTAGGAGTTTATCTGCGGAAGTTAGCACGGAGAGGTCCCACCTTACATTAGGGGGGCTCTCACCAGGAAGGAAGATCCCCCTTTCCAGCCTGTATAGATTTTTAGAACCTCCTTCCTGAAAGCAGTTTAGTCCATATTTTACACTGACATACTTTTCCTTTATGTGTTAAGGTAAGGTCCCCACCCTCCGTTCACTACATTACGTTAGTGTGAATGTGATGTCCAACTGTAGACTCAACAAAAATTGGCCATCTATAATTTTCCAAGGGCCCGCACGGTACAGTTGGGAACTCTTGCTACACAAAACCTTCTGAAGTATGTTAAATATGTCAGGCTTTTTAGGCTTGTCACAAATGATTGGTTTTTAGAAGTCATCAAGTGTATTTAAGTTATATCTACATTGGAGAGCAGTCTTGCATGCCTAGAATGGAACAATTTAAAATGTCTTCCTTTCCCGCCCTAGAAAAGGTCATTTTATGATGCATTGCCTATCCCCGGGGGATTTTGAGACAGTATAAGGAAAATCTGGTTGGTATCTCACAAATGAGTGCGCCATTTTTTATTCTGTATATTTAGAATGAAGTTGTGAAAAATTTTATAAAGGCATCTTTGACCATGGGGGTGGGGGTTGAAAAGCAGAAAGCAGTTGTTCAATGTGACTCAAGCTGAAAAGAGAAACAAAGAGACCTCTCCAGACCTAAGTCCAGCTTTGGAATGCAGGTAGATGATCCGGGGGTCTAAACAGAAGTGGTGTGCATAACTAATTTCCGTCGAGGTCCGGTCCTATCAGCCCGGCACTGACTTCCACCCATCTCTGTCTGGGCTCCCAGCTTTCCAGCAAGGTAGCCCAAGATTGTCAGAACTGTGGGAAATCTTTTCCAAGGAGACAGGGTCCTCCTCTGACTGACAGTGGCCTCAGCGCTTTCTTCTCCCAGATGAGACCCCTGGGAAAATTCCAATTCCTTGGAGTGTACAGGGCTGATGGCTGAGGGAGGGGCATGGGGATCTCTTGAGAATGTCATTCATCCTGCCAGGATGGTTCCACGCCTACTGTATTTACTTCTGTCTGGATTTCAAGACTTTGTTTTTGGTACTTTCTGTGGGCTATGAAATTGATAGTCTAAGAACGAATGTGCTTTTATCAGCCTCCAGTGATAGCGACTCAGGCACAGTTGCAGATCCATTCAGATACGACTTTCTCTACCCACACCATGCTTCCTTTATAAAGTGGGGCATTATTAGCCCACTTAGCGTTCACTTTAGAACAATGGAATTCACCACAGAGTCATTTATATTAAAGGCTAATTTCCTGTAATGTAAGATTCCAAGCAATTCGGTATCAGTTGAGCAACACGCTGACAGTAATGTCACATGCTCTGTACCACTCACATTCTCTGCATTGATGCAGGTTTGACTTGATTCTAATTGGGCATGTCTAATTACAGGAACCATCCCTCATCTGCAGATGTTTTTAGCCACTGCGTGTGTGCTGGTGCTGGCTACGGATGTGGGCAGGCCAGCCTGAGAATACCGTGAATTTAACATGTGTGTTTCCAAACAAAAACATGGGTGCAACCTCTAATCCATCCGCCCTCCATAGGCCTACCTCTCTGCCCATTCCTGCTTTTCCCACAAGAGGATCGCTAGATAAAAATTAGAGACTCTAGAAAAATCAGAGTTCCAAAGGGAAGACATTACAATAAAGAAGAGCAATTCTAAGAAACTACATCCAGGAAGAAGGAGCAGCCAGGAGTGAGCCCTTCTTGGAAAAAGATCCTCATGAAAGCAAACAAATTGATAAATAAAACCTGAAGGGGGGGTCCTTTAGGAAAACATTGCAATCACCTTTCTCATCTTAATACTGTGAGTTCATCCCAACTTGCTTCCATCCTTGCAGACCAGCTGCACCAAGATGACGGGAAAGGGGACAATGCAAGGGTATGGTGCGTTTCAGTAAGAGTGGTGGCTGGGGGACTGTGTGTGTAAAGAGTGAGGGTGCAGGATGACACTCTAGGAGAAGAGGTAGGAAAGTAACTAGAGCAGGCCAGGCATGATGCTGCACACCTGTGAGGAAGAGGGGGAAGTCGTTAGTTCTAGGCCAGCCTGGACTACATAGTGAGTTTCAGGCGGGTGTGGGCAATATACCCTGTCAAGAGATGGGGGTGGGGAGAAGAGAAGGAGGAAGGCAGAAAGAGAAGGAAGGAGGGGGGAGGGGATGATACACCGAAACAAACATCTCTAATCTCTAAATGTGTCCTTAAAAAGATGCTAGTATTCTGCTCTTCCTCCTTCTGCTTGTCTCCTTCACATCCTACTGTAGTCAGCCCCTCATCCCATACTCCTAGGAACAGGAATGGGAGGGAGCCAGTATGATCAGCACGAGGATTTTAGCAGCATGAATCATTAAACAGGCTTTTCTGGGAGTATACCAGAAACTCCATTGCCATAATAATTAAAAACCACAGTAAGATTACTAATGGTTAGCAATAGTTATTATCATTACTAATGGTTAGCAATAGTTATTACCATCACTCCCATCCTTCATCTCCTCCTCATCAAAGCTGCTTTGGGGAGTTGTGTAGTGAATTCTAAACTGGCATACACTCTGGCTCCTAGGCAAGACCAAAAGAGAACCCAGGGAACCAGGCAAATCGGTAGGACTTCTAAGCAGAGGAAGGCATGCTGGGTCCTGTACCTCAGGGTCAGCCAAGAGAATGAGCAGGCTAAATTCTGGTTTGCTTTCCAGACTGAACCCCTTGGCTCATGCCTGCATCATTGAAGAAGATGGGACGAATTTGCTCATGTCCACACAAGCTACCGGCTGACTGGGCCCTGAGCCTAAGACAGCCGCCCCCCCTTTCCTTTTTTCTCCAGAGGCAGATTCCCGACATCAGGGTAGTATACACATGCTGACACTAAGTCCTCTTAGAGTGTTCCAAGCTATAATTTGGAAGTGTCACAGCTAAGCTGAGGCCTAGCATTTGAGGGAACATATTAACTCAAGCGCTCACGTGGAGGACATTGGCAAGGGGCTTCATGGTTAAACCACTGTTGGGCAGCTTCCGTTGTGAACCCTTGCCACCCGGTGTCTCCCAGTTAGTCTTTACCTGGTGCCATTAACACTGTGCCTGAGGCTTGCAGAAATCCAGTGCTGATTGCTCCTGGCTTCTGGTCCTGCCTGTTTAAAAGAACTCTTTGATTTCCACCTTACTTCTTTAGAGCCCTTCAATTCTTATCTTTAAGAACTAAGGTAAAATGTGCCACTCTGATAAGTAATCAGATTTGCCTGATTCCTGATTTGACCTACAAACATCTTTAAGCCAAACCTGTTAGAAAGTGTGTTAAGTGGGGTTTATTAGTGTGTGTGTGGGGGAGCTGTGAAGACTGTTCTAGCTGTGCATATACAGTGAGACAAACAAATGCAAAACCGGAACCAAAGCATCGTCTGGTGACTTCCTTCGCTCTCTATTCGGCTCTCAGTGTCTAACAAGGCAGATCCTGTGATGGACAGTCTGTGGTCGAGCATAGGGAATCAGTCTACACTCACTGCAGGGGAGAGCGACGAGGAGCATATAAGTGGTTCTCAACCTTCCTAATGCTGTGCTCCTTTAATACAGTTCCTCATGTCATGGTGACACCAACCATACAATTAATTTTGTTGCTATTTCATAACTGTTATTTTGCTACTGTTACAAATCATAAATATCTGTGTTTTCCAGTGGTCTTAGGTGACCCTTGTGAAAGGGTTGTTTGACTCCCAAAGGGGTAGAGACCCACAGGTCTATCCTATAGACTTTTTTTCTTTTTTTAGAATCTGTTCTTTTTTTTAAAGATTTATTTATTATGTAAATAAGGGTTTTGCCTGCATGTACACCTGCAGGCAGAAGAGGACACTAGATCTCATTACAGATGGTTGTGACCACCATGTGGTTGTTGGGAATTGAACTCAGGACCCTTGGAAGAGCAGCCAGTGCTCTTAACCTCTGAGCCATCTCTCCAGCCCTATTTTACGTTCAAAGGGTTTCCAGTTTAAAATATCAGTGTATCTATGCTTCGTGATAAAAGGACATGTAAACAAGCTTGTGTTCCAACTACTGCCACAGGAGTCCTCTAATAGACGGCCCAGAGAAGGACAGACATTCTGCTTTGTTACCTGGGCTTCTACCTATTCGTCAGCCTCTGCTGTGCTGTGGATGGCTGCATATGAGCATTAAGTAGTTTGAATGCATCAGTTTATCTACTGCTCTAGTCTCAGGAGCTCAACAAAATAGAAGTCCCTTGTTTCCCTATTACTAAAAGCCCAGCATGTGTTGCATCAGGAGATTCAGGTTCAGCCATCCTTAGGTGACTCTGTAATTGTGTTAACTCTGAAAGCATCTGTTGTAATATTTGTCACTTGTGTTTCCTTGCCATTGGCCAAAGCAAGTCACATCCCCACTCCTAATGGTGAAGGGAACACATGGCCAGAAGAAAGGCCCAAGGATTGCTACTCAGGGTCCCTCTGGGAGGCCCCAATGCCACCATCATGGGTAAGAAAGTTCAAATGAGATCCAAAGAAATGCCTTTTTCATTTGTATGTCTAGCAATTACCAGCACAGTTTGGCCACTATTTCCAGAGGGAGGTTGTGTGCGTGTGCGGACACAAGAAACCTTACCTGTTCCATCTAGGTCCCTCAATTTTTCATTTTTAAAATTATGTTTTCTCTAAAACTTCAAAACCTCTACTGAGAAATAATCTGAGGGAGCCAGAGTCTCAAGGTTTTGCCCACAGGCTCTGGACACTGTCTGAAGAAGGTTGTCTTTCCCGGGGCCGTTGATACTTTCCATATTTGAGTCATTTGGTCAAAGATGGGAAGCTGACTGCCAGTCCACTCAACCTGACACCTTTTCCAATCTAGAACAGACAGATAAGAGTGGACAGTTGACCAAAGTCGGGCCAAGCCCTCTCCCTTAAGGCTTTAAGGTTTAGAACAAGAGTTTGCACTGATTGGTTTAGGATAGCTTGTGCTTGGTGACGTAACAGAATCCCTCGGAGTGCACTCTATTCTGCTTGATTTCGTACATTCTCCAGTTTCTTCCACGAGTAGATCAGATGTAAGTTCTAGCCTGTGGGAAAGAGGCAATGCAGGCTACATCTAGGCTCAGATGCTGGAAACATCTCTGTATTTCCCCTGTCTGTTTCTCCACCATAGTCACATTGGAGGCCACATATTCTAGACACGTAATTATAGAAGAAAGAAGTGGGCTGCAGAGTCCATAGAAATGTGACATGAACGAGGGAAAAAATTCTACATGTTTTGGATTCATTTCTCATTGGAGTTATTGCCTAGAATAGTGGTTCTCAACCTGTGGGTCGTGACCCCTTTGTAGGTTGAACAGTCTTCACAGGGGTTGTCTAAGACCATTGAAAAAACACCAATGTTTACATAACATTTCATAACAGTAGCAAAATTGTAGTTATGAAGTAGCAACAAAAATAATATGATGGGGGGGTCACCACTACATGAGGAGCTGTGTTAAAGGGTCACTGCTCTAAGGAAGGTTGAGGACCACTGGCCTAGACTCTCTTGACTAATGTGTGCTGAGCATGAATGTGTCTGTGTTCAACCAAGAAACAAGAATAACCGCTTTCTGGGCTGGCAAGGTGGCTCAACGGGTAACAGGAAAACACTTGTCACCAAGCCTTGCGTTTGCTCCCTGGGACCTATGCGAAGGAAAGAGAGAACTAACTGACTGTTGAAAGTTGTCCAGCACACACACGCACGTGCGCGCACACACATACATATACACTAAACAAACAAACAAAAGAGTGTGAATTTTTTTAAAAAGAAAAGAAGAAGCCTGTTTTTCAGAAAGTCCAGGCCAATGAAGTACATGCCCAGAGTCCCGCAGAGCTAGGGCAGAGTCCCTGCTTCTTCCTATTGGTTCTTGGCTTCCACCCAATTTAAAGGACAAACTGCATTTTTTTTTTTTGCTTCTATGATATCCCCTATATCCTTATTTCAGGAAACTTCTTTTTTTCAAGTTTATGCCTTTATGCCTTTGCAGAAGTTTCTTTTACAAAAGAGTTTCTGTCCTTTGGGGAAAAAAAAACCATGACAAACTTGCCTGGAGCTTCAGTGGTTCCCTTATGCTTTCATCACTATACCATGAAGGCAGCTGCCTAGGAAATAAGGACTTGCTCTTGGTTTCAAGTCCCTTCATGTCTTTTATTCCACTCAAGAACATCAAGATGTGTAACAAAACCTCATCCAGATGAGATGGCACAGTGCATCTCAAGCCATGATCCAGAATTACTGAGCCTACCCATTTGTCCACATTTTAAGCCCAGGCAGATCATCTTTTCAGTTTATTGGCGACAGAGAACTAGCTGACTCCACTTTCGTCATTGAAGGGCCGCCTCTAGAGCTATCAAGAAAGGGCCACTATTCAAGAAGGACTCGGGAATCAATTGGCTGCTCAGGACCCGTGCCAATTTCCTTTCTGCAGGTAGGGCGACTTTCACAGAGGGGAAGCCGTCACCATAGGAAGAAAGTCTCTGTGAATGAGCCAAATGACACCATAGAACCTGCAGACAAAGGCGCTTTTGATGGCAGACATTGCTGATGCCTGGTGCCTTCAAAGGCAACCTAAAAAAAAAAAAGATGAAGGGATAATTATGAGGAACATAAGTTTCCTTCAGGATATTGCTCAGTGAACCAATGGCTCACTTGGGAAATATGTAGGTGAGTCTGCACACAGTTTAGCAAAAACATCCCGAGTCTTCAAACCTGTTGCATGGAACAGAGTAACCCCAAGAGGTAAAGGCAAGAGGATTTTGATAGCAAAAGAAAAGTTTGGTCCTTCTTTCTCCTTGTCTACTATCTCAATCATAAATCTAATCAGAATTAAGAATTCAAGGTCAACGAAGAAAAATTTGAGCCCAGAATGAGTTTGTATGCTTGGGAGGTAGAGGCAGGAGGATTGTGCATTTGAGATAACCTGGACTACATATCAAATCTTGTCTCCAAAAACAGCTTGAGCAGCTGAGGAGGTAATGTAGTAAAGTTCTTTCCTACCAAGCGCAAGGATCTGAACTGATTTCCACAACTCACAGAAAAAGACATGGTGACACACGGCTGAATCTCAGTGCTGGGAAGAGAGAGACAGGCAGATCTTTGGGTCTCCGGGACTCGCTGGCAAGCCGTCCCAGCCTATTTGACAAGATCCAGGTCGGTAAGATATAATGTCTCAACAGCAACAAAAAAGTAGTGCCAGAAAAATGGCCTCTGAGGTTGTCTTCTGGCATATATGCACATAAATACACACACACACACACTCAACACTTCCCGCACCCACACCCACACCCACACCCACAGGTGCATAGTGCCTAAGAAACAACACCCGAAGTTGAAGTTGCCCTCCAGCCTCCACATGCACACATGTGTTGTGGAATATTAGATGAAGATACGTTACATTCCTTTATGCTGGGGAACGTTTGTTTGATGTTGCAAAGATTGCTGCATTCTTTGATGTTGCACTTGTTTTATTCTGTGCAGCTGTGTTACTTTGCCTGCCTAAAACACCTGATTGTTCTAATAAAGAGATAAATAGCCCATAGCTAGGCAGGAGAAAGGACAGGCGGGGCTGGCAGGCAGAGAGAACAAATAGAAGGAGAAAAAGAGAAGATGGAGGAACGAAAAAAGGAGGAGAGGAAGATGCTAGGGGACAGCCACACAGTCATACAGCCAGACATGGAATAAGAAGGGAAGAGAAAATATACAGAAATAAAGAAAGGTAAAAACCCAGAGGCAAAAGGTAGATGGAATAATTTAAGTTAAGAAAAGCTGGCTAGAAACAAGCCAAGCTAAGGCCAGGCATTCATAAGAATGTCTCTGTGTATTTATTTAGGAGCGGGGTGGTGAACCCCCAAAGAGTAAAGGATAAAATAACCAACATACATGTGTATACCTATACACACAGGTACACCTATACAACTACACACATGTGCACCCATACACACATGTACACCAATATACACATGTTACACCTATACAGACAGTAACATGAACATACACATATACAAAGAAAAACTTGAACTCACTTTTCAAAATAGGCAGAAACAAACAAACAAAGAAGATCTCTGACTTTGAGGCCAGCCTGGTCTACGGAGTAAGTTCCAGGACAGTCAGGGCTACACAGAGAAATTCTGTATCAAAAACAAACAAAAAAAAGGGAGGGGGGAGAAAAAAAAGTCAAAACATCACCAAGAAATAAAAAAAGGAATCTAATAACTCACCAAATATCCCAAACAGTATGAACTTACAAACTTATATTATAACTTATATCATACGAAGACATACTAAAATCTGATAAACATGGCTATGAATAAAAAAGGAAGCTGGACTGGAGAGTCCTACATCTTTTATCCCAAATTCCATGGTGAAATGACTATAGGGACTGTTGTGGCCCAAAGACTAACCATGGTCCTTCTAATTGCCACCTATTATTTTAATTTTTATTGCATTCATAACAGCTTATTGAAATACAGGTATATTTCAAAGACTAAAAGTCCAATACCCATGTATTGACCTCTTAGTCTAGTATAAGGTTAACATATTATGATCAAAATATGTTACATACATTATTAAAATGTTATAATGAAGACATTGCAATATAGAATTTATGATATTAAAACATTTTTAAAATAAAATTTTAACTACGTTTATTATGAAAGCTCTTTTTTATTTATGTGTATGCATATTTGCCACATATGTGCAGGTACTTGTGGAGGCCAGTAGAGGACAATGGGTCCCCTTAAGCTAGAGTTACAGGTTGCTATAAAACATGGGTGCTGGGAACTGAACTCTGGAAGAGCAACAAGTGCTCTTTACTGAGCCATCTCCAGCTTCAAACATTAACTACCTTACAAGGCCCAAGCTCCCGCTCTATTGTGTTCCTCGGTGAGCACCTGCTGCTAACAGCAACTCGCGCTTTTGTGTTAATCATTGTCTACCCTCTATTTGGTTTCGCCACCTATGTTTCTATATGTAAGTAACATATGTTTCACTTTTGAAATTGCAGTAGCCTCCTAATGAAAGATCAAAGTCACACCACTGAAGACCTCCAGGATGAGCACAGCAGAATCTTAGCATCTGTTTCCCTAGGGTTTCTAAAAAGCCCTTTTGGGAAATTCAGTGGGCCAGGTCATAAACCGGTCCTGGGTCACCCATCGCTACAGTGATACTGGTGCAGAACCCGCTAAAAATATGCTCAGCATATAAGGGTACTCTTAGCTTTCCAGCTTGTCTCCAGCTCTTGGTGTAAACTTAAAGGAACATTTGGTGAGATGAAATGAGCATCCTCGCTGATCACGAAGCAAGAACTTCATCAGAAAATTATCATGACGTAGATCAGACCCGCCACAGGCTCAGGCAAGCATCCAGCTTCAGGATGGAAGAGAAGGTTAAACAGCGGCGAAACCTGGCTTAAAAGCCAACACATCTACTGCCGGAGGCCCATTCTCCTGTCTGACCCTAACTGTCTTGAATATCCATTGATAGCTCTCTTAAAAATCTCTCTTTATCGCCGGGCAGTGGTGGCGCATGCCTTTAATTCCTGCACTCGGGAAACAGAGGCAGGCAGATCGCTGTGAGTTTGAAGCCAGCCTGGTCTACAGAGCAAGTTCCATGAAGTCAAGGCTTCACAGAGAAACCCTGTGTTGAAAAACAAAACAAAAATCACTCTTTATCATCACCATGGGAACTCCCTTTGTCTCTCTCCTATATTGGGTCGTGTATCAAGGCCCTAAAGATGGATTTGGAGTCAATGGACCCTTTATCTCTTCTTCCCAGTGTGCCCACATTGAATCTATCTTTTTACAGTCCTTGACTTTCGGAATGTGGGGACAGGTAGCTGAACCTGGCCTACCTATTAGGACCACTGGAGTCCAGGCTTTTGTACTAAAAATTCTTTAGCAAACCAACCAAGAGAAAACTGGCCTTAGGACAGTAGCCACTAGTAGCAAGTCGGAGAATGGAGAGGAAGGATGGGCTGGTCTCACATGCAGGGGAGGATGAGGTGGAAGGTTTTACAGTGGGGAGGATGGGATGGATGGTCCCATATGTGGGGAGGATGGGATGTATGGTCCCATACAGAGGAGAGGATGGAATGGATAGTCCCATATGGGGGAAGGATGGGATGGATGGTCCCATACAGGGGGGAGGATGGGATGAATGGTCCCACACAGCGGGGAAGATGGGATGGTCCCACATAGCTCCTGCAGCCCCTGCTTTCCACCACTATTTTATAAGGAAGAGATGTATTTGATGACTGGCTTAATCAAGACAGGAAAATCCGAAGCTATGGCAACAATGCTGATTTCGCTGCGTGAAGGTTCCTGGACTCCGAGCAAAGAGGGAAATGCTGCTCCCAGTCCTCTCCGGGTGACTCCAGGTGACTAGGGTTCTAACAGAGAAGTTATGGGTAGAGGACCCCATGACAGGCAGAAGTCTCCTGAGGAACTCCATGAGATGTGCTCCTGAGTTGCTCACACGAGAGGTCCACGTGAAGTAGTTAGTCCACACCTGAACAAATCTTCATTTCCGTTCTAGTTGCTGTGACAGAATTGCCCTGAGAAAGCAACCTGGGTGACTGGGTGAGAAAGGGTTCATTTTAGCCCAGTTCTCTGTTCTATTGCCCGTGGCGTCAGGGAAGCACAGCAGCAGGAACAGTGATCACGTCATAGCCACAGCCAAGAGCAGAGAGAAACGGATATACTCCCCACTCACCATCTCCTTATTTGTACAAACCAAAGCCCAAACCCAGAGAATGCTGTCTGGGTTTCAGGCTGAGACCCCCTTTCCCGGTGACTCTCCATTGTACCAGGTTAGTAATAAAGTTAGCCATCACAGACGCCCACACCCCTTGGGTGGGGGCTCCCTAAGACATAAGAGGAGCTACCTGTCCCGTGTCAGCCACCGAGTTAAGCATCTGATGACCAGATCAGTCCAAAGACAGTGGGACTGAATGAAAGCAACCCATTATTCAGACTTTCTGAAGAAACCAAGTGGCAAACCTGTAGCTGTTTCATTTTCATGTTTTTTTAAAAATTTATTTTCAGTAAAATTACTATTCTTGAAATGCCTAATTTGAAATGTGTGAGTGTGAACATTTGGGGGACATTTTTGGACTTGAAGTTTTGTCTATAATGGCTGTTCCCTCTGTGCTTTCTCTTCTGCTTGGTTTTCTTTTCAGCTGTGACTTTTTAAAATTATTTAAATTTTTTAATTTAGTGTGTGTGTGTATATGTGTGTGTTTGTGTGTCTCTGTGTGTGTGTGTGCGTGAGTGCGTGTGTGTGTGAACGTCAGGCATCTTCCCTTGGTCTGCATTTGGAGATAGGCCCTCTCCCTCCACCTGCAGCTCTCCCATTTGTCCCATCTGGCTGGCCAATGGGCTCAGGAGTCTAGCTGTCCCCACCAAACCTCAAGGCTAGGGCTCCAGGCTCTCAACACCATGCCTAGTTTTCTGTGTGGATTCTGAGGCCCAAACTCAGGCCCTGTTACTTGGGCTGCAAGCATTTACCCACTGAGCCACATCAGCAGTCTGCTGGTGCTGCCTCCTTCGAACAAAATCAGTTATTCAGGGTCCTCATCTGAAACCTGATGTTCGGGCTTTTCAGAATTAGTTTTAGAAATGGAGACTGGATGGAAAAAAAAAGAAAAGAAAAAAAAGCCATCTTAAGACCTAGCTATTGTCTGCTCAGAAATTTGTAAGGGCATTTTAGAGTTTAGTTGCATGGACATGAGCTATTAGACTGTTTCATTCATCGTGTGTGTGTGTGTGTGTGTGTGTGTGTGTGTGTGTGTGTGTGTGTGTGTGTGTGTGTGTGTTGAGGGGCAGGTGGACAAGACAGGGTTTCTCTGTGTAGCAGTCCTAGCTGTCCTGGAACTAACTCTTGTAGATCAGACTGGCACTGAACTCATAGAGATTCGCCTGCTTCTGACTCCTGAGTGCTGGGATTAAAGGCAAGCACCACCACCACCACCGGTACTCATTCATCTTAAGTACGATTCAGCTCAGCTCTCTATGGTGATATATTTGATTCTGTTAACAAATGTGCTTTTAAAGATTGATAAGGAACAAAGAAACCAGTTGAGGTTTCTTCCTGGATCTTTGCTAAGAATAAGGTGGTTAAGAGTTAAAATCCCACCTAACATGAGCAGTTCAATACTCAGACAATACAAAAAGACTTTGTTTGTTTGTTTGTTTGATGAGGGAAACCATGAAAGAAGTATGGTATACACTGTTCTTGCCAGTCCCCTCTTGGTGTATAGACAGCCCAAGAGCCAGCCGTGGTAGGGATGAGTTATACAGCAGAATCCTGTAACTGCTCTGTGTGCAGGGGACATTCTTCCCTGAGGTGAGGCATCCCGGAACTCCACTACCTGCTGGAGCGAGGGAGCCAGGACAGCATGGGGAACAACCCAAGCACCATTTTAGAAAACTGCCAGGTGATAGTTTCTGGTCCTCCAAGGAAAATATTTTCACTCCAACCAGGACAGTTTTCTCCTCTGTGAGGAGACTCCACACCTAATCTAGGGGTGCAGAGGGTGGGGTAGGCTCCAGCTGCCTAGAGTAACTGAAGACCCAGGTTTTTCAAGCGTGACAAAGAAAGGTTAGCAGGGACTTTAACCAGCAGGTTCCTGATCCTAGGGCTCTGCAAATATAACCCGCGCACACTGCCAATATTAATTCAGCAACAGTTTTTGAGAAGCTGATCCCAGTGGCAGCTGTTTTACAATCTCCACGAGCTGGACCTGGGGCTGCCGCCAAGTGTGCTCCAGTCACCCCAGAGACAGCCCAGAAGCCGCCAGCTCAGGGAATAATAGCACAAGTGTCGGGGTGGGCAGGCCCCTTATTCAGCAGAAGTCTGTGTGACCCCCGTTCTTAGATTTAAAGGGAAAATACAGACTTTTAAATCTTTTCCCTTTGGCCTTGAGGGAGTGCACAAAGTGGAATCATAAAAATTAAAATTCACACTTCGAGGTCATTAGTTACCCTCCTATGCCTGAAAATGGGTCTTTACCGTTTCTCGAAATGAAGAACCTGGCTCTTGGGGGTTGCTCAAAGCTATCCAGTTAATAAGTGACAAAGTCATTGAACTAGGTCTGACCCTAAGCCACTGTCCTTCTCAGAGGTGAGGCGAGCGTGCGTCCCACATGCTTAGCAAAGCGAAGATGTCACCTGTTGTGCCTGCTAAAGAACTCATTTTACTTCTTTTCTACCCAGAAGACGCTATTCCTACTGTCCCCCTTGCGCCGTTGCTTACTGTGTTTGTGAGCTGGTTTCTTGTTTGTTTGTTTTTTCTGTTTGGAATCTCCCTGGCCAGTGATACAGCTCATGTTCAGACCAAGTCAGCCAACCATGCATGACTGACAGGCCCAACTCTCTCAGTAAGTGCTCAGAGGTTACAGGAGTCGTTTAAACCAAGGTTACCCAGTCAGTCTATGGGTGTTTAATTAGCACCACTACCTTCCCACACTCTAGCCTGCTTTCTCCCCCACCACACGCGTGTGGATATTTTTCCAAACATGATTCAGATCTAGTCACTCCTGTCTTAACAGGGTCCCTGCATCTACAGAGTGAAGACAAGACCTGTCACACAAGACTGCCTGCGTAGCTCTGGACTAGAAGTAAACCAAAACTCCAAAGCCTAGCGTCATTTGTTTTGCTAGAGCTTCAAGAGTACAGATTCCTGCCTGCCCTGTGTGTGCAAACCATCGGAGGATAAGGTATGACCTACATGCTCCCTCCTCACCTCACAACAGGGAAGTGTAGATGCCCGTGGTCATAGTTTCTCTCTGTAACCTATCTCTACTGAGTCTGGGAACCTTTTGGGGGGAAACAAAACAAAAAATAACAAATTAACTGAGACTAAACACCAGAACAAAGGAACATGTAAATCGTCTAGACCTAAAGGTCAATGTCGCTACTGGGTTTCATGTGTTAGAGTTGACTATGAATTTCCTGGTGGCCGAGGGAAAAAGGAAAATGGGCACATGATCTGTATTTTGTTAGGAGAAAAGATAAAACCTACCACGTCTTGGAAAACAGTCTCCTGTTAAAACAAAACAAAACAAAAAACACCCGCACACAATTTGTGGTGGTGTGAATGAGAACGGCTCCCATTGGCTCACCTATCTCAATACTTGGTCCCCAGTTGGTGGAACTGTTTGGGGGAGGATTAGGAGGTGTGGCCTTGTTGGAGGTGGACTTTGAGGATTCAAAAGATTGCGGCATGATTCCCAGTGTGTTTGGCTTCCAGTTTGTGAATGAATGCATAAGCTCTCAGCCACTGCCCATCACCATGCCCACCTGCCTGCTGCCACGCTCCCTGCTGTGATGGTCGTGGACTCCAACCCTCTGGAACTATGAGCCTCACATAAACCCTTCCTTCTGTAAGCTGCCTTGGCCATGGTGTTTGACGACAGCAACAGAAACGTGACTAAGATGCTGTGTATATCCTACTCCGTTTTATTTGTATAAACTGGGCCTCCTTTGCCCTAAAATCTGAATAAAATCTCATGTTCCTTTAAGATCACAGGAAACTTCTCTGCGCCTTGGTTCCTCACATCCTTCCCTGCCTCCTGCTCCCCCCAGGTGCCTTCTCCCAGATCCATCCGTGGAGTCCAGCTCCTTCGTTGGTAGTCACACATGATAGCAGCTAACATGTTCTGCCAAACAATAGAAGTCAGTGTAGACAGTGTGTTGGGCCACGCCAGAAGTACGGGGATTTGGGTTCCAAGGAGACAAACCATTTCAGAATATATGGTGAGCGTTCTCGTGGCTTTGTGTGGCCTACTGAGCTCCGCCTTACCTCGCTGAACATGCAGTTTCTCTTCTCAGTTCTACTTCTCTATACGCGGCCCCTGCACTATACCAAGTCTTTCTTCCATTAGGCTTGTCCTTCAACTCTTCCCAGCCTTAGGGCAAACACTCCACGGTGCTTGTCTTGTCAAGGGCATTTCCACAGTGGATTCTGCTCCTTAGGAAGTCAGTGGAGATGTTGCTTCTCCCAGCAAACCCCCGACAGAACCCCCTCGATGACTCACTGTATAGTATTTCTTCTGTCCCACTGCCCCCTCCAACCAAACCCCTAGTAAGAAATCTAAGAGCAAAAACTCTCTCTTTTCATCACTTTTTAAATACCTTGAATCTTTAGCATATACATAATAAATAGAGTAATAACTGATTATACAACTTTTAAAAAATATAGTATAAATGAATATAAGACCCTTATAAAATATGATGTCTCCTTGAAAAGACTATAAAATTATAAACTCTTTAAAAGTTAAATCAGGGGGCTGGAGAGATAGCTTAGAGGTTAAGAGCACTGACTGCTCTTCCAGAGGTCCTGAGTTCAATTCCCAGCAACCACATGGTGGCTCACTGCCATCTATAATGAGATCTGGTGCCCTTTTTTGGCATGCAAACATACATGGAAGGAATGTTGTATACATAATAAATAAATCTTTTAAAAAAAAGTTAAATCATTCCAGTATATTTTTGGCTTGTATTTATCATCTAGGATATCCATAATATATCACTCCTTCCCATTTCCTTTTATGCTGGCCTTTAATCTTTTCAATTTTTTTTCCTTACCTCTTCCAAGAGCTGGACACTGCTTTTGCTCATTCCCCTCCCATGAGGCCATCTGGGAAGGAAGTGCAGACAATTATGTATATCAATATAATATCTTCTCCTGCTGAGATCGCAAGAATAAAGAATACTATATAAAGTAGCATGCTATACAAGCCAAGGCTTAAAACATCCTTTAGTGAACCACTGGAAAATATCACTTGGAATTCCTACCGGATCTTCTGCCTGCTATGTTTAATTCCTAAGTCTCATGTTATTAAAAGAAGTCTGTTTGTTCTTCTGCATTATACAGTTTTTTCATCAAAACTGGCTTAAGTTTGGTGTGAGGAAATAGAAACTCTTAACAACTTATAATTTCTAATATTTGACTCTTTCCTGTAAGTTTAAGCTCATGAAGATCAATGCTCAGAAGCCAAATTTCATGCTGGTTGGAGACACCAAGTGCAATTCCACCTCAAAAGCAAATTTGCATGTATCTCTTCCCTATTCTGCTTGCCCAACTTTTGCCAAAACGTCCAGATTGAAAAAAAAATCTATCTAATCAAACTTATTTGGTGCCAAGAGAAAAACAGAATAAATATAACCAGATGTTTCACTGCCCAGCTGCCACGCAGGCTCTTCTAAGCAGAGCTATAACACTTGGCCTGCTGACTTGATGTCTGGCTTCACTTTGCAAGCGTTATAATTGTCCTATTATAAGTCATGTTTATACAGAGTGCACGGACAGCGTGAACTAGGGACACAGAGCACATGAACAAAAGGAACTGGGGTTTATTTTAAGCAGTTAACATTGTCTGTGGTACTTACAGTAAACGTGATAAGTAGAAAGAAAAACATTAAAAGCATAAGATGAATCATTTCAGCTGTGACTCAGTGGCTAAGAGCATGTGCTGAGCTTGTAGAAGACCTGAGTTCAGTTCCCAGGGCCCACACAGAGATCATTTTAATATGTCAGCCATACCCAATTTAAATCCTGGTTAAAACTAAGCTATGGGGAAATACTTACCTCTTAAATATGCTTAATTTTGTACTAGGGCCATGTGGTGGTTTGAATAAAAACGGCCCCCATAGGAAGTGGCACTATTAGGTGTGGCTTTGTTGGAGTGGACTTGTTGGAGGAAGTGTGTCACTGTGGAGTGGGTTTTGAGGTCTGTAGTGATATTTTATGTTTTATCAAATACAGCCTGCCTGAAGATCAGAGTGCAGAGCTAAGCCACTAGAGGCCAGGGCGTGGTGGCACACACCTTAATCCCAGCACTCGGGAGACAGAGGCAGAGGGATCTCTGTGAGTTCAAAGCCACCCTGGGCTACACAAGATTGAATCGGCCTAAAAGAGAAACAGAACTCACACAAAGATGATCCCAGCACTTGGGATCACACCCTGTTAATCCCAGCACTAGGGAGGTGGAGAGAGGAGTGATATGGCTGGGCGGAGAGAGGAATATAAGGCGGAAGGAGACAGGAGCTGAGTGCAGTCTGAGGTTTGATGGAGACAGGTACAATCTGTGGATCGCCCCTGCAGTCAGAGTATGAAGTCTAAGGAGACAGTCTGAGGACAGGATCGCTCCTTCAGTCCGAGCACTAGTAGAGGTCAAAGGTCCCTCTAGAGGCTGGCGCTCTGCTTCCCTGATCTTCAGCATTAACCCCTCTATCTGACTCTGGATTTTTTAATTATTAATACCAATTAGAATTTGTGCTCCAGAGGTCTACGCTCAAGCTATGCCCAGTGTGTCACAGAGTTGCTTTTGTTGCCTGTGGATCAAGATGTAGGACTCCCAGCTCCTTCTCCAGCACCATGTCTACCAGTGCACCACCACGCTTCCCACCATGACTGTAAATAAGGGGCTAAATCTCGGAAACTGTAAGCCAGCCCCAATGAAATGTTTTCCTTTATAAGAGTTGCTGTGGACATGGTGTCTCTTCACAGCAACGGAAACCCAACAGGCCATAAACACTTATCTCACTGTTTCTCTGAGGACTTCCTGCAAGAAACAATGTGTTTAACTGCCACACATAAGGCTCAGGGAACATTGTGGGAGAGGGGCAGCAATGTTGTAAGAGTCAGAGGATCAGTGAGTTTGCTGTGAGGCTTTGTGTCCCCGTAATGTCGGAGGCCACACCTATGACCTCTCGCCAACGTGATTGCCTAAACGTGAGCTGAACAAGCACAACAACAGACGTGCCAAAGTGGATGGGGGGGAAAGGCTTCAACCCTACACAAAGAACTACAGGCATCTAAGGATGCCAAGAGCAGAAGTCTTCCCCAGGGAAGAGCATGCAAACTGGTTATCTAATGCCAGATGGCCAGTCCTGGAAACACACATATAAGTAACATTATATGGACCAGAAAGGCTATATACTTAAGAATGTATATATATATATATATATATATATATATGTGTGTGTGTGTGTGTGTGTGTGTGTATGCACTTAACAACAATTAATAAGCAACTGGCCATAAATCTTACAGAGAATAAGGAGTAGTATGTGGGAGGGTATGGAGGCAAGGGAGAAATGATAGAATTATAATCTAACAAAAGAAGAAAAAGAAAGGAGTATGTGTTTACTAAACAGTGGTCATTCTGTTGTAATCAGCATCACATATGCCTTGCTATGTCGCTCTTTAGCGTTTAGAATTAACCTTTTGTATTTGGCTCTCTTCCCTTGAACTTCAACATTACCATCATTGTACTCAAACTCATGGCAACCTTATGTTCTGGAGCTAACAGACTATATTTGTGTGTGTGTGAGTGCGCGTGCGTATGTTTGTGTGTATGGAGCCTGAACTACAGGTGAGTATGAGCCATGCCGTGTAGGTGCTGAGAATTGAGTGCAAGTCCTCTGGAAGAGCAGCAAACACTCTGAACCACTGCACCATCTGTCCCACATCCTAATTAACCTCGTTAGGAAGTCAAGAACTAGACAGCATCAGTGCCCTGGGTCAGCTGTCCGGCATTTGGGAAGATGAGGCAAGAGTCCATGCCTTAACCTTGCATTCAGGAATAACCAGTACATCTGACAATGGGCCCCTCCTTCCCATCTCCCCCCTCCACTCAGCACCCTCACTAGTGCTCGGGATGAAGGAGTCTTTACTGGAAGCAAACAGGTTTGACCCACCTCTTCAGCTCTTCTCAGAGCGGTGCTCCTAAGTTCTAGATCATTTGCTTTAAACGTTTCCTGGATTGCTTCTCGTTCCAACTTGATTTAAACATCAGAAAGGAACTTCTGGCCCTGAGGACAAAATACAACCCGGTCAAGTGCCATCTACCACATGAGGCCATTCTTCCTTTCTCTCCCTCCCTTTCTCCCCCTCTCTCCCTCCTTCTCTCCCTCTCTCCCTTCCTCCTTCCCTCCCTTTCTTTGTTTTTGTTTTGCTTTTCAATAAAGGGTTCTCAGTGTAGCCCTAGCTGTTCTGGAACTCACTCTGTAGATCATGCTGGCCTTGAACCCAGAGATGGCTTGCCTCTGCCTCCCGAGTGCTGGGACTAAAGGCATGCACCACCTGGCTGGCTAAAGCACACATTTCTAAATGCTGAGGAGGAAAGAAAAACAGAAAGTGCTTGCTCAGTGGAACTAGGCTTTGGTGTGATAAAAATATTAGACACTGGATTGTGACGATGGCTGTAACACTATACCAGCATACTAAAATCCACTGAGATGTGCATTTGAAATGAATGAACTTTGTGGACGCTGATTTATACCTCATCAAAGAAGCCTTAGAGCCGGTGAGTTGGCTCAGTGGGCAAAAGACACATGAGCCTTATGACCCTAGTTGGATCCGGGGAACCCATGGTAGATGGGGAAAAACTGACCCCTGGAAGTTGTCCTCTGACTGCTGAAGGCCTGCCGTGGCACAGGCTCCCCTGCTCCCCTCACAGACTAATAATAATAGTAGTAGTAAATAAAGGAGCTTAAAGAATTATACATCGCAATCATAGTTGTAATCCCAGCACTCAGGAGACTGAGGCAGGAGGGCCACTGCAAATTCAAGGCCAGCCTGGGTTGTGAATTCCAGGGCTTCAGAGCTACAGAACAAGACTGTCTTAAACAAACAACAGCAAAAAGATAAATTCATATGTCTTGTTTTAAAGTCATAAGCTAAACTTTCATAAGTTTATCTTTTAAATAATTATAGATAAAAGTGATTGATTACAACATGTTTCCAGCTTTATGGACCCCAGAGGGTATGGCCCAGAGGCATAACGGTCTGGCCTTTGTGATGAGCAGGAAGCATCCTGCAGTGGGGAGCTGGGAATGTTCCATATGGAGAGAGGGATGTTCAAGATATTTTAAACTGGTGATATAGCTGGGCACTTACCCATTGCGACAGATGCCAACTAGAGGTTCCTTAATTACAAGACGTTAGTAGAGTCCAGAGACTCAGAAGAAGGGCAGGTTATTATTAATAAAGCTTTAGAAGCTTCATGAGGTGTGTTAATATTTTGTTTAGCTTGACTCTACTCATTTGAGCAGCTGTTGTGTCAAAGCAGTAGACTACACACCACTCTCAGGCCTTAGCAACTGCTGTGTTCTCGCCTGGCCTCTTCTCTGTATCCAATTTCCACTCCAATTAGTTTTTCAAGGCCTATGTTTTTTTCACTAACCTTTTTCTGAAAAGTGACTTCTTGCTTGCTAATAGGCCCTCTTCTGCTGTGAAAAAGCAACGGACTTGATGGTAGCGCTGTGGGGCGAATGGATCCACAAGCTCGGCTCGAAGCTCTGGAAATCTGAGCTATTACAGTGGCCTCGCTTCGCAGGCAAACTCAGAGAGGGGCTGCTGTTGGCTTTCATGAGCGTGGAAAGAATTCTCAGCTGCTTGGCGTTTATGGCACCTTTTCCTTTTTTGACTTGTCACACAAATTATGCAGCTGAGCGACACACCCGGAGCAAAGGATTTGGAGCAGAGGTGCGGTGACCATTGTTGAGGATACGCAGATATTTTGGACTTGGTGTGCTATTGCCAGGTAAACCTAGATGTTTGTCCCTCGGAGCTGAGCTGCCATCCTTGGTCCAATGGCAATGGCTTCTGGATACTTCTTCCTAATTCTGAAAAGTGTGTATCTGCACCTGGAGGAGAGTTGTTGATATCTAAGTCACGGGACCCTGATGCGCCTGGGCAGTACTGTCTTAGGTGCACAGGTTGAAGAAGAACTCAATATTTCTCATTTCTCCACAAGAATAAATTCACTTTCTCCAACACCTTAAAGGAGAAACATGGATTTTTTTTTTAAAACTGTAGATCTCCCAGAGAGATACAAGCAAGGTTTGGATCAAGCACAGCATGGCAAACTTTTATAGAAATTAAAATCTGGGATCTCCACAGGAAGTTCCCTTAGCTACTACCCTTCGATCGCGCCTGAAAGGGGGTCTAAGTTTTCTAGGGTTCTTCTGCATCTTCCTTGTTCCCCTCTGACGCTGCCCTCCTTCAGCATCTTCTGCAATCAATCACTCAGTCAACCAGGGTTTCCAACACTGAGCAATTTAGTGGACTCTTAACTCCTCCCCACCCCCAGCCCTCTCACCTCCACCACCCCCCCCTCAGTTCAGCAAGCAAAGAACTTCTTCTGGAGCCAGCTGGGGATTATATATCTCAAGCCATTTTTCTCCATCACAAATGGTCTTTTCACTTGTCACGGTGCAGTTGGTTTAGCGTGACAACTCCTGCTGAAATTCTAAGTCCAAATTCCAACGGGGCTTTCCTCAAGGATAGTGCAGCAAAAAGCTTGACTCTTTCTGTAGGAGAATTATTCCATGTGGGTCTGATGAAAGGGCATGAGATGGGGGGAGCAAAGAATTCAGGATAAAGTAAAATATGTGGAGCGTTGTGTGGGGTCCTTCCATGCATTTCTTCACTGTATCTTCAGAGCTACAGTTTACAGATGAGAACATGGAGAGCTCTCTAGAGAAGTTCAAATAAATCTGCGAAGTCTAATTGCTAGTAAGAGGCACAGCTAGACCGTTACGGCAGGCCCGGGACTCGAGAATCCAACGTCTTTTTTTCATGCTCTATCATCATCAATGAGTTTGGGTTCCCAGACTCACCTACCACTCCACCAAACTTCTCCGCTGTGGTAGTTTAAATGTAATTGGCTCCCATAAACTCATAGGGAGTGGCACTGTTTGGAGGTGTGGCCTTGTTGGAGGAAGTGTGTCACTGTGGGAGCAGGCTTTGAGGTCTCCTATGCTCAAGCTCCACCCAGTGTGATAGTTCACTTCCTGTTGCCTGAGGGTCAAGATATAGAATTCTCCGCTCCTTCTCCAGTATCATGTCTGCCTGCATGCTACCATGTCCCACCATGAAGGTAATAGTTGAAACCTCTGAACCAATTAAATGATTTTAAAACATTAAAAGCCAGCCCCAATTAAATGTTTTCCTTTATAAAAGTTTCTGTGGCCATGGTATTTCTTCACAGCAGAACCCCCAACTAAGACACTGTTTTACTGTAGCCTGGCACAGATATAGCTAGTTTTAACAGCTTCACCAGGCTGAATATCTCCTGTTGGACTGCCAGCCTTATCAAAGCAGGCACATGGATCCCTACCTCAGAGGAGAGCCAAGGTACTGCTGTGAACAAGGGTTTAAGTGGTATAGTGGAAGGAACCACAGACCTTTTGATCAAGGCAGAACTTAATAAATACAAAGTAAATCAGTATCCATCTCTCTGTCTTTGACCACTTTAGAGACAAAATTTATACAAAGTTCAGTACAACAGCAAATAAAAAGAGAAATAGTATCGTGAGCCAGTTTTCACAATGTCTCCCAAACATATAAAACTAATTGTTCTCTTTATTTTGTATCTAGATGATTTAGCAGCTTGGTATGAACAGATTTATTCTTGGAATCTAAAATAGGACAAAACATAACTAATTCTCCCTGTTATCTCCAAGATGTGTTGTTTTTATCCACAAAGGACAGGCTGCATGAGGACCCCTTTCCACTGCCCACTCAGTGCCTGGAGGAGTCTTACTCAAGTTACTTAATTTCTTTCTACCCCAATTTCTCCAACTATAGGAGGAAGTTAGTAGACTAGCTACTCCTGGGTTCCCTTTGTGGTAAGAGACAGTAAACAGCTGTGAGAGTCCACCCTTCCATTCTGGAAGAGTCTCAGGCTCATTTTAACTACAAGCAATTCTACTTCCAATAAGATGAACCCAAAAAGGGAAGGGTAAGGAAAGCAAAGAACAGAGGGTAAGTGGAGTCAGGCAGAGACAAAAGTAACTTTAGGGAAAATATATTGAATTAACATGATGTAGGTTGTGTGTGCATCCTACTTCCTCTGGTTGTGTCCTTCCAAGTTGTACTTATTGTACCTCAATTATACTCAGCTAAAAAGCAGCCTACGTGAATGTCTCGATTTTTGTTTCCTGTATTTTTTTAGTAAAAGCACAGCAGACAGAACCCCAGCTACTTGCCAGGACGTATAAGTAGGGGTAGAGCAATGCTCAGCTGTTTGACCTTTAAGCCTCTGATATTTACTGGAATTAAGCACTGGTATAAAAGTCAACTGAGAATGAAGCGTGCACTGCATCCTAGTTATTTTTGTTTACTTGTTTGCTTTTGAGACAGGGTTGCACTGTACCACTGGAACTCCTCACAATCCACTGAGTGCTGAGCTTACAGGTGAGAGCCACCATATCTAGCACTAACTATGTACCATTACACAGGAGCTTTTTTCTAAGGCTAGTATGTAAAAGTTTCCTATTAGACCGTAGATGGCCAGAGAGCTTGTGACTATTGCCTCTGAGAGACTGTAGACATGTATCCCAGAGATGTTTTCCAGATTTTGGCCACTACAATATTTAACCTGTTTCTCATTCAGCCATACTGGAACATCTTCCGTCTCTTGGCTTCTGTGACACCATGTTCTTTTATTTGTCCTCTGTTTCTCAGCCACTTTCCGAACCTACCTTCTGTTGACAGAGGTTTCTGTCCCACCAGGTCCCACAGTTGTTCAGTCCCAAAGAAATACACAGAGGTCTATATTAATTATAAACTGATTGGCCTATTAGCTTAGGCTTTTTATTAATTCTTATAACTTATATTAGCCCATAACTCTTGTCTGTGTTAACACATGGCTTGGTACCTTTCTCAGTGAAGCAATCACATCTTGCTTCTTCTGTATCTGGGTGATGACTTCAGGCTGAATCTTTTTCTCTTCCCAGAATTCTCTTGTTCTCTTTGCCCCACCTATACTTCCTGCCTGGTTTCCCTGCCTATACCTCCTGCCTGGCTACTGGCCAATCAGTGTTTTACAATTGACAGAGTACAGACCATTGTCCCATAGCAACCTTCTTTTCACAGATTCCTTACTCTCTGGGAACTGCCATCCATTCTGCTCTCGAGTTGCCCAGCATCTCTCTCTATGCTGAATTAGAAGGTACCTGTGCCTCTAGTCCAGACCACCCAACTGCCTACTCAGCACACACATGGACACCCCACAGGGTCTACAGCTCAACACATAACACCAAGTTTCATTTCATCGTGAGTTCCCAGTTCCCACGAGTAACTCTGCTCCTGGCTTGGCTGCCTGAGACAGAGAGCTGGACCATATTCTTGGTCCTCCTTCTTCCATACCAAGCCCAGCTCTGCAATCACCACACTCAGCAGACTCCATCCCAACATCGTCACTAGAATTTGCTCATGTCTTTTTGTGTACACTTCTGCTCCTCTTTCTTCCTTAGTTAGGGGAAGTTTCCCTCCAACCAGAAGTGTGATTATTTCCCCTTGCCACTTCTATGGCTCTTAAGATTAAAGCAATTCCAGATCTATTGAATAGCTCCAAACCCAGGGTCACATAGATGGCCCTGGCTCAACTTGATGGGTTACAAAACAAAATGAATAGATGAGAATGTGAGAGAAAGATTTGTGGGAAAGCTTAAGGGTGGACGGTGGGGAGAAGGAGGTAGAAGGTGAGAGAGGTCAGTATACAAGTTGTGCATGTGTGAAATTATAAATAATAATAATTTTTAAAAGAAAATATGAATCAAGCATAGTTAGTTACATAAAAGCATCAGTAGCACTTAGATGTTTGTTTCGGGATAATAAATATGCATTTATGAAATGAAATCACAGGATAGAAGATTCCTTTTAAAAATTGAATCTCAGGGGTATATTTGTTTTTAAAATATCGATTGACACACAAAACCACACTGGTTGAGACAGATCAAGGTTTCTGACTTGCATTCTTTTTTTAATATTTGAAATTTTTTATTTATCTTATTGAGCTATACATTTTTCTCTGCTCCCCTCTCTTTCTCTCCTCTCCTGTACCTTCCTCTTCCCTCCCTTTCAGCCTTCTCCCATGGTCCCCATGCTTCCACTTTACTCAGGAGATCTTGTCTTTTTCTACTTCCCATGTAGATTAAATCCATGTATGTCTCTCTTAGGGTCCTTATTGTTGTCTAGTTCTCTGGGATTGTGATTTGTAGGCTGGCTTTCTTTGCTTTATGTTTAAAAGTTACTGATGAGTGAGTACATATGATATTTGTCTTTCTGGGTCTGGGTTACCTCACTCAATATGATGTTTTCTAGATCCATCCATTTGCCTGCAAATTTCAAGATGTCATTATTTTTCCCAGCTGTGTAGCACTCCACTGTGTAAATGTATCGTATTTTCCTTATCCATTCTTTGGTTGAGGGGCATTTAGGTTATTTCCAGGTTCTGGTTATGATATCCACCATGCTCTCCCGCCTGTGCATGCCTAGTAGACCTGATCGTGCTGCCTGCCCAGGCAGGCACCAAACCACAGGCATGGTCTCAGTTGCTTTGTTCCCGACCCGAGTGGGCACACAAACATCCGGGCCCACAAATGCTCCATAGCCGGAGTTTGCAGCAGAGGCAGGGCCCAGGAAGCTTTGTTTTAAAACCGCAGCACTCTTTTTTTTTTGTTATGGCTGCTGAGTCAGGAAATTCTCTCTTAAAGGAGCTATGCCACACTGCCAGCTGTGCTAAACTCTATATTTGTGTCTAGAATTCCTTTTTAAGCCCTCTCAGGTTTTACATGGAGTCAGTGTACCATGTTGGGCAGCCAGTCTGTTGGGCACCAATCTGTAGTACAAGGATGAGCCTGCTTTTCCGTGCCCAGCTAGCTTAACTCCCGAAATAATTACACGGAAATTGTATTAATTAAATTACTGCCTGGACCATTATATCTAGCCTCTTCTTGGCCAACTCTCATATCTTGATCTAACCCATATCTATTAGTCTGTGTAGCACCACGAGGTCGTGGCTTACCGGGAAAGATCCTAGCCAGCGTCAGTCTCAGACAGGAGAACCATGGCGTCTGTCACACTGCCTTCTTCCCAGCATTCCATTCTGTCTACTCCGCCTACCTGATTTCTCCCCTATCAAAAGGCCAAGGCAGTTTCTTTATTCACCAATGAAAGCAACACAAATACCGAAGAGCCTCCTATACCACCTACTTTTGCTTCACTGTCACCCAGAAACCCTTCCTCACCCCCTCCCCCACACAACCACAAGGTTGACCACAGTGCCCGCAGGTATTCATCCGGTTATTCACTTTCTTGTACAGTCCATGAGAAGACATACCACGTCCTATCTCAGCTGTCTACTTATCTGTACAGTCCATGAGAAGACATACCACGTCCTATCTCAGCTGTCTACTTACCTGTACAGTCCATGAGAAGACATACCACGTCCTATCTCAGCTGTCTACTTACCTGTACAGTCCATGAGAAAGCATACCACATCCTATCTCAGCTGTCTACTTATCTGTACAGTCCATGAGAAGACATATAACGTCTTATCCTACCACCATGATGAGCCTACAGGCACTCCATACAGACTTGCAGAATAAATAATGTTTTAAATGTATCCCTACATTAAACAACAGCAATGTGGGTATCTAATCCTACTTTATTTGTGTGCAATGTAAACTAAAGAAAAAATATCTGTTTCATTTTCTGCTAGGCAAGCATTCTACTGACCTACATGGCAGCCATCATTTTCTCTTTTTAAACTTCTCTCTAAGCAATAGAATCTGTTTTTCCTAATGAAACCTGTGCTAGGCTTCATTACATAACAGTTTACATAAAGCACCCAGAATAGAACTTCTCATGAAGGAACTAGGTCTTGGGATCACTCTTAATCTCGAGATACCAAGGGACCATGAGAACATGGAGAACTTCGTTTGCAAACTACTAATTCAGCCAATCCTTCTGCAACACACAGACTCAGCCATGCCACTTGGCATACATGCTTCCTTTTCTTTTCCCATTAAAAACAATAGCCCTTTAAATTAGTTCATTGTCCTACAAATACCTGATTTTTGACAAAGAAGCTAAAAATATAAAAATGGAAAAAGAAAGCATATTCAACAAATGGTGCTGAAATAACTGGTTATCAACATGTAGAAGAATGAAAATATATCCATATCTATCACCATGCACAAAACTCAGGTCCAAATGAATCAAATACCTCAATATAAAGCCATTCACACCGAACCTCATGGAAGAGAAAGTGGGAAGTACACTTGAACGCATTGGCACAGGAGATCACTTCCTAAATATAACCCCAGTAGCACAGACACTGAGAGAAACAATTAATAAATGGGACCTCCTGAAACTGAAAAGCTTCTGTAAAGCAAAGGACACAATCAACAAGGCAAAATGACAGCCTACTGAATGTGAAAAGATTTTCATCAACCCCACATCAGACAGAGGACTGGTCTCCAAAATATACAAAGAACTCAAGAAATTTGTCATCAAAAGAACAAATAACCCAATAAAACAATGGAATACAGACCTAAACAGAGAACTCTCAACAGAGGAATCTAAAATGGCTGAAAGACACTTAAGGAAATCCTCAACATCCTTAGTCATAAGAGAAATGCAAATCAAAACAACTCTGATATTCCATCTTAAGCCTGTAAGCATGGTCAAGATCAAAAACACTGATGACAACTTATGCTGGAGAGGATGTGGGGTAAAGGGAACACTCCTCCATTGCTAGTGAGAGTGCAAACTGTTACAGCCCCTTTAGATTTGGCGATTTCTCAGAAAATTAGGAAACAAGCTTCCTCAAGACCCAGCAATACCACTTTGGGGTATATATCCAAAGGATGCTCAATCATACCACAAGGACATGTGTTCAACTATGTTTATAGCAGCATTGTTTGCCATAACCAGAACCTGGAAATAACCTAAATGCCCCTCAACCAAAGAATGGATAAGGAAAATATGATACATTTACACAGTGGAGTGCTACACAGCAGGAAAAAATAATGACATCTTGAAATTTGCAGGCAAATGGATGGATCTAGAAAACATCACATTGAGTGAGATAACCGAGACCCAGAAAGACAAATATCACATGTACTCATTCATAAGTGGTTCTTAAACATAAAGCAGAGAAAACCAGCCTACAAATCACAATCCCAGAGAACCTAGACAGCAATGAGGACCCTAAGAGAGACATACATGGGTCTAATCTACATAGGAAGTAGAAAAAGACAAGAGCTCCTGAGTAATTGGGAACATGGGAACCATGGGGGAGGGCTAAAGGGGAGGGGAGAGGCAGGGAGGTGAGCAGAGAAAAATGTATAGCTCAATAAAATCAATGAGAGAGAGAGAGAGAATCACCTGGGAGTAGTTTTGCTCATTAAATCTGGTCTTTTATTCTTAAAAAAAAAAAAAAGAATTCTGACTACAAATGAAGGCTGACATTATTGCTCCCAAAATGAGCCCCATGGCATTCAATAGTACGAAGACAAGTGGCAACACGGAGAGTCTGGCGTAGGACTCTTTTGACGTTTCAGATAATCACAGGATGGTTTTTATACCAGGACACAACTTTAGCTGCTCAGTGGCGTCTCCTTAAATCTGACCTCAAATTATGCATGATAGCAGAAACCTCATCAACAACTAAAGATGCAGAAAAATCCAAGAAGTTTGGGCATGTGGCCATCATCTTCCCCAAATTGGGGAGTGATGTATCTAAGTGCTTGAAACCTCCGTTCAGTCCCTCTTCTATGTAGCGTTGCTCTGCTGAAACAATACAGCTGCTGTCAAGGTAGCGAGTGCTGGTTTGCCCTGCATCCTTGACCTCTCTCTCCAAGCCAGTGCATGTTTCCAAGAGTGGTGTGATTTTCGCTGGCGCTCAGAACACTGAGTCTTAGACAATTCCAATGCTGATCACCAGCTCAGTCTGCTGGACTTCTGAGTGTCCTCAGGCCTGGAATACAAAATGTAAGCCAGAAGCAACTGTTTGTGCCTCATAACCTGTGTCTTAGCATGTATGTCACAGGTTTGGTCCCTGAGCGGACTAAGAGCCTTGGCAGCAGCCTTGGAGATGCTTGCTTCCCTTCATCAAAGGAAGATGGAAGAGCTTATGATGCTATTCACCTTCCCCAAGGATTGTACATGCATCTCGTGGGGTTCCCCGTAGAATGATGATTATTCCCTTCTGCATAGGCAGTGTCAGAGGGGCCATTACTTGTGGAGGAATGCTTTCTTAACAAAGCTATGGGACTCCAGATGAGCTCCTTGGAAGGGCACAGACATTTAGCAAGCACTGGGGCCTCCATATATAATGTAATGCTGCCACAAAGGAAGATGTTCAGAAGTTGGCAGGCCCTGAGCAAAACTTTTTGGAGATTTGGGAACACACTCTCACCAATATATACTATGACCTTGAGCCAAAGCATAAATTTAAAGTACCTTGGGAATGGTTACAATTCTTACTGTAGTATTGGCTCTCAAATACATTTGTAATTAATTTTTCTTTCTCCAAAGAACAGTAAAATGCCCACAGCTCTCTCTGCAAAGCCCTGGGCTTCAGCAGCCATCAGAAGCTAACTGAAGCTAGAAGCATTTTTTTTCTAGACCCTAAGCTGCTTTCCTAATGCAGTCCTGATATCTTGTCTGTTCCAGCCATTGTACAGAAAGAGACAAAGTGGGTCATTTGAGAGGGCTCCTACAGGGAGTGGTTTAAGTGTAAAATGCTCAATCCTAGAACATGCCAAGGTGACCGTAAATGTGTCTGCCAGGGATCTGTAGTTCATAGCAGAAGGTGATAGTCTGGTTTTAAGAGAGACACTAGGTTAAAGAAGAGTTGATTATACATCACATTTGTTTAGTTCTAAGACTTAGTTTGCTTGTATGTTGATGGGGAAAGGCATAAGGCAAAGGGAAGTTGTAGGGTATGTGGGGGGGGAGCATGGTGGAGAACATGAGGTTTCTGGGTGGACTGGATCAGAACATACTGGAGTATTTAATCACCAACAAAATGGAAAGTTCTATTTATGGTAAAAATGAGGGCGGAAGGAGGGAGAAAATAATTGGATAGTGGTAAAATTGGGGTATTTTTCAGGAAATGAAGAGTGTGGATGTAGATGAGTGGGTAGGTGTGGGGAAGGAGGGGAAACTTAATAGTATGAGAAAAGAAAGACCAGAGAAAGATTAAAGACTAAGAAGGAAGTTTGGAATCCCAGCTAGCAGACTCTGAGGAGAGAGGGGCTTCCTGGGCACTGAAAGACCAGGGTTGTGTTCATTACTTATTTTGTTGTTGGGATGTCGTAATGCTCAACATGACCGTCTTAAGGGAAAGGGGTTCCTTTAGCTTACAGTTTTAGGGGATACAGTCCATCATGGCAGCAAGATGTGGCAGCTGATCACAGTGCACCCATAGTCAGGAAGCAAAATGAACAGGAAGTGGAACCAGACTCTACAACTTCAAGGCCTGCCCCTAGTGACCCACTTTCTGAAGCAAGGCTCTGCCCCCGAAAGGTTCCGCCATCTTTCCTAACTTCAGCACCAGCTGGAGAACACGTGTCCAAACATGGCTCTATAGAGACATTTCAAAGCCACACCACACCAGTAACACTGAGGTTCCCATGGTGTAGGAGAGACCATGGCCATACTTAGGAACAAGTCTCAACTAGGAAGAAGGAATAGATAATGGAGCGTCCATTAAAGCCCTATTACCTTGTATGTAAAAGAAGTAAGTGGAGTTGGTAATCTATTGAGAAGATGAAATCATATAGAAAAAAAATCACCATCATCGATGGAGTTAAGTTCATAGCGGACATCATCAGTCAACCACAAAAATAACTAACTAGCCTCTTAGTCCAACTAAGTGAAGGGGACAGCATGATAACACCACCAATTTTTATTTGTTTTTAGGGTCTCACTTTTAATTAGAATGCATTTCCTAAGGGAAATCCACTGAAGATGTAAAACTGTAGCTAGCGCCTAAACAATGCAATCTTGCAGAGCAGACACCCAGACGACTTCGTGGCCGGGTTTAAATAGTTGTTTTTCATGGACACTTTGCTTGCAAAGGGATTCTGAGGTTATTTTAGTTTGGAACTTTTGGTTGATATTGTGGACTATATTAGATGATTTGGGAACTGGATTATCTAAATTAACTCAGGTTTCATATTGTGCAGAACCCACAGGACACAGAATGATGAACAACTGGGTTACAAATTTCTTTACCTATCTTACTCCAAAGCTCTCCAGGTTCCCTGCTGGTCAACCATCCACTATTAATTCAGAAACATTTACTGTGATCCTCTGTGGAGCACCGTTCCTTCAGCTGCCTATCAATTGTCCACTGTGCCCCCTGCAGATGATTCTTCTATATGTGTGTTTTCTACTCTGGAAAGTAGCTTTGCTCAGATATTGAGTACGTATCAAAAAAATAAATTTAGATAACAAATTGAAGAATAATATGAAAACATCCAAATAGTCAGATATATGGGACCATACACAAATATTTTTGTGAGATCTCTGTCCATAAGAGTAATGTCATTTTAAAAAGTTGTAAAACAGTGTGTGAGTAATTATGATTCATCAATAAAAACTTAAATTATAAAAATGTATAAGGTTGTCCCTTGGTATCTGCTGGGGACTGGTTCCAAGACGCACAAGTACTTTCATACAGTCTTATAGTACTTGCATATAGTTTAGATATGTCCTCTTGAAATGTCTTAGAGTCATAGTGCAATCTAAATCTCTAAAATAGGTGTTATACTATACGGTTCCAAGAATATTAACAAGGGCAAAGTCCACAATCAGCATAGACACGACTTAAACACTGTCCATCTGTGAGTGAGTCTACACACAATGGTTTAGTTCTCAAGTGTCTTCACTAATGCTGCAGCATTCAGAGCAGCTCCTTTGAGAGGTGATTAGCCTCATGGATAAGTTAACCCATTGATTAATGCAGCTTAATGGAGTGTCAGAAGGAGCACAACTTTAGGAGGTAACAGCTAGAAATAGGTCCCGAGAAGCACCTCCCTCCCTCTTCCTCTCCCCTTCCTCCCTCTTTTTTTCTCTCTCCCTTCCCCATCTCTCCCTTTTTCTCTCATTCCCCTCCCTCCATCCCTCTCTGCCTCTGCCTCTCCCTCTCCCCTCCCCTTTTCTCCCTCTTTGTCTCTCCCTCTCTCCTCCTCCCTCTTCCTCTCTTCCTCTCTCCCTTCCCTCCTCCCTCTCTCTCTGGCCCCTCTCTCCCTCCATCCCTCTCTCCTCCCATCTTTCCCCCTTCCTCTCCTAGACACTATGGACGAGGCTTTGCTCTGCTTCGTGTCGCTAGCGTGACCCTCTGCCTCCCAGCCCCAGTGCTCAAAGGCTCAGACCATGAGCCCAAATCCCCTTTCTCTTCTATGATGGTTGTCACAGGGACAAAAAGCTGAGTGACGCATCACGGATGTGGACAGAAGCGAGACCGACAGATGTGGATGGTAAATTATGGATCAGTTTTTATTTGTTTATTTATAGTTTTAGTGTGTAATGTTTGTAGTGCTGCAGGTTGAACCCAGTGTGAGGCAAACACTCTACCATGAGCTATATTTCTAGTCCTATAGCTCAGTTCTGTAGCTCAGTTTTAGATCCAAAGAACTGGAGAAGCCAGGGCTATAGACAATGAGTGGTGGTGGGAAAGAAACATATCTGAGTCCAGAGGTTAGAGAAAGGTGGTGCTAGATGAATAGTGACCTCCAAAGACACCCACATTCTAACCCTTCAAACTTACTCTGTATGGCAAAAAGAATATTGCTGGTACAGTTTTAGATCTGGGATCTTGAATTAGATGGTCTTGGAGCACCTGGGTGGGCTCTAAGGATCTTCATAAAGACAGGCAGAAGGAGTTGCAAGTACAGACAGCACAGTGACAGGAACATGGGGTGGGAGGGACACAAGGAAGAAAGCAGGACACCTCCAGGAACAGGGAGAAAGAAGGAAGCAGACTGTGCCCTTCAGCCTCCTGTGGCATGGACCCTGCTCTAACCTCGGCTTCACCCCGGTGGCACCAATCTCAGAACCACAAGAAAATAAGCGTAGGTTGTTTTAAATGAGCAAACGTTTTGGTAAAGTTGTTTTTAGCAATCATAAGACACTAATACAGAAGTGTCTACTTCAGGGGATAATTGGTGGAAAACTAGAGCAGTTGGGATGAACAAAAATGTCGAGGGAAAGTGAGCATGTAGAGTAAGGAGCTGGGGAAGACGGCAAAGGAGCCCTCCAGGTCAACTTGCCTCAGTTAGAGACAGAGTGGCACCCATTTCTAAAGATGACAAACAAGACATCCAGCGTGACCTCCTCACTGGAAAACCATGCCCAGTGACCAACAAAGTGTCCCTGTAACAAAGTACTTCTTGACATTTTTCAGTAAGACACATTTTTATTATTAATGTCTTGAATGGAGATTATAAATAGTAAACTTTTTGCTTGCTTTCTTATTGTTTTTATTTTCATATAAGTATATACTATATGTTTATCATGTGCAATACAAAACTTTTTAAACTCTCTCTGTGTGTGTGTGTGTGTGTGTGTGTGTGTGTGTGTGTGTGTGTGTGTGTGTGTGTGTTCAAGAGTGCAGCACCTACAGAGGGCAGAAAAGAGCGTCAAACTCCAGGAGGAGTCGCACTTGTGAGCGGCTTCAGCGGGTGCTGGAAACAAGCACAGACCTAAGCAGAGACCTCTCCACAGAGGAAGCTAAAATGGCTGAAAGACACTTAAGGAAATGTCCAACATCCTTAGTCACCAGAGAAATGCAAATCAAAACAACTCTGAGATTCCATCTTACACCTGTAACAATGGCCAAGATCAAAAACACTGATGACAACTTATGCTGGAGAGGTTGTGGGGAAAAGGGAACACTTCTGCATTGCTGGTGGGAATGCAAGCTGGTACAGCCCCTTTGGATGTCAGTATGGCGATTTCTCAAAATTAGGAAACAACCTTCCTCAAGACCCAGTAATACCACTTTTGGGTATATATCCAAAAGATGCTCAATCGTGCCACAAGGACATGTGCTCAGCTATGTTCATAGCAGCTCTGTTTGTCATAGCCAGAACTTGGAAACAACCTAAATGCCCCTCGATTGAAGAATGGATAAGAAAAATGTGGTACATTTACACAATGGAGTACTACACAGCAGAAAAAATAACGACAGCTTGAAATTTCCAGGAAAATGGATGAATCTAGAAAACATCATATTGAGTGAAGCAATCCAGAAAGACAAATATCACATGTACTTACTCATAAGTGTCTTTTAGACATAAAGCAAAGAAAACCAGTCTATAATTCACATTCCCAGAGAACCTAGACAACAATGAGGATCCTAAGAAAGACATACATGGATCTAATCTACATGGGAAGTAGAAAAAGACAAGATCTCCTGAGTAAAGTGGGAGCATGGGAACCATGGGAAAGGGTAGGAGGGGAGGGGAGAGGAAGTAAAGGGAGTGGAGAAAAATGTACAGCTCAATAAAATCAATTTTAAAAATTAAAAAAAAAACAGTATGGTACTGGAACAAAAACAGACATATAGATCAATGGACTAGAAGACCCAGATATCAACCATATGTCTATAGTAACATGGCTTTTGACCAAGATACAAAAATACAGATGTGAGTAAAGACAGACATTTCAACAAAAACAGAACCTGGATGTCCAGGTGGAGAAGAATGAAATCTCTGTCTCTCATCCTGCACAAAAACCATCTCCAAAGGGACCACGAGTATTAAAGTAGGACCTGAAACTCTGAACTGCTAGAGAATAAAAGAAAAATACTTCCCAGTACAGACACAGGCAAGGACTTTCTCAATGGGTCTCCAATGCCTGAAAAATAATACCAACAATCAGCAAATGAGGCCTCATGAGACTAAAAAGCTTTTGTGCCACCAAGGAAACAGAAGTGAAGAGACAGCCCACAGAATGGAGAAAAATCTTTGCTGCCTAAGAAATGACAAAGAATTACTATCTAGAATAGACAACAAGCTTAAAAAAAAACCTGAACAACAAGAAATCGAACAAGCCAATCAGTGAGTGTGCTAATGAAAAGCAAAGAATGTGTTCAATCTCAGTAGCCATCAGAAAAATGCAAATCGAAAGTAAGGTCTATCTTACCTCAGTCAAAAGGCAGCCATTAAGAAACCAAATGCTGGTGAAGACATGGGGAGAGGGGTCCTATACACAGCTGGTGGGGGTGCAAACTGGACACTGGGCTGCTATGAAAGTCAGCATGGAGTGTCCCAAAAAACTAAAATCAGACCTTCCTATGAGTTAGCTCTCCCTCTCCTGGATGTTTACCTGAAGGACTCCGAGGCAGCCTGTCACAGAGACATCAGTGGTTACGGCAGGACCATGCACAGTGGCTAAGTCAGGGAACTAACCTGTGTGTCCAACAACAGAAAAACGGAGAGAGAAATGTGATGTATAAACACAATGCAATTTTACTTCAGCCACAAAGAAGAATGAAGTTATCTTGTTTATAGGAAACTGGCCACAACTGGATATAAATCATATATATAGGTGAATTAAGCCCATCTCAGAAAATCTGCAGGCAGCAGGCAGAGCAAGAAAGACTGGCCAGGATTGGGCTTTTGAAACCTCTAAGCCCACCCCCAGGGACACACTTCCTCCAACAAGGTTTCCTATTCCTTCTCAAATAGTGTCCCTCTCTGGTAACTAAGGATTCCTATATATGAGTCCATGGGAGCTATTCTTATTCAAACAACCACAGGAAGGACAATAAAAGGAAAGGCAGGAGTTATTGAAACTCATAAATCAACTTTAGTCTAATAGGATCTACTGCTTCCCAGACTGTGCCGGAATTCCCTGCATCTTCCCTGGAGTTGCGGCTTGTATACAAAACATCCCACAGAAGGCTTGTGAGTTAAAGGCCTGGTCGCCAGCTGACAGACTTTTGTGCAATGATTGCAAAACAAGGGCTCTGATCTCATCAATGGATTGAGCCATTGATGCATTTGTAAGTTGATGGCATCATTGGTGGGTAGAAACTTTTAGAGGTGGGGCCTACTTAGAGGAAGTAGGACACTGGGCATGTCCTTGGGGAACATAGTCTGTTGGGACCTGGTCTCATTCTGTCATGTGCTCCATCACATGCTGCCCCCCCACGATGTTCTGCCTCATCCCAGATGGACCCAGAGTGGTGGAGCCCATGGATACCATGGGCTGAAACCTCTGAACCGTGAGCCAACAGTGCATCCCTCCTCCCTAGAGTTCTCTATGCTCAGGCATTCTGCCGCTGCAATAGCAACTGACGGTGAAACCCACTCTTCTTGTTCAGGAGTCTTCATTCGCTCTAGTTTGTTTATCTATGGCATTTCCTCAAGACCAGAAATCTTTACTGCTGAATTAAAACAGAAATTCTGAGGGCAAATATTTCTGAAAGACAATAAATAAATTAATAAGAAAAATAAAGAAACCCCAAGGGAATATTCTCTAGCTCATATTTGGAAGTAAGTATATTTGACTAAGGATAATCTCACTTATGAACATAAATGAAAAAAAATCAGAAGAAAAAAATACTAGCAAAACATGCTCAAATGTATACAAAAATTAATAAACCATGGTTAGGGTATTTATACTGCAAAAAGTCAAAGATGGGTTAATATTAAATATCTATTAATGAAATAAATCAATTTGTTAAAGAACAAAAACATACAGTCATTTCAACACATGGGAAAAAGGTTGATATTCGGTGTCCATTCCGATAATAACTCGAACTCAGAAGGATGTTTTCCTGAACTGCCAAAGCATATGCACCATAACACACAGCAAGCCGCATGCTTGCTTTGTTGTGGGATATTTGCACACTGCATGAAGGTATGTTGCTGTGACTGGGGTGATATAAAGCTGAATGGCCAATAGCTAGGCAGGAGGTATAGGCGGGATTTCCGGGGAGAGAGAGGAAGAGGAGGAGAATCTAGGCACACGGGAGATGCCAGGAGACAGAGAGAGGAAACAAGAGGTGAAAGACAGAAAAGAGGTAATGCCATGTAATAGAACATAGGTTAATATAAATGGGTTAATTTAAGTTATTAGAGCTAGTTAAGAACAAGCCCAAGCAATAGACTGGGCTTTCATAATTAATAAGAAGCCTCCATGTCATTATTTGGGAGCTGATTAGCAGGACATAAAAAGATCCATTACATTCAATAATGCAACACAGGAAACATGTCCTTTATGGCTGGGAAAAAGGCTACTGTTCATCACTCCACCGAGGACCCAGCTAACTCAAGCAAACCAAAATAAACCTGATGAATCCAAGCGTGTAGAGAAGGGCACACAACTAGGGACCCAGTTAGACATGACCACCTCCGTTTTGATCACAATCACTATTTGTGTACCAGGTTACCAGGCACAAATCCCAACCCTACAGGGAACATAAAGTATTAAGACAGTCAGCTGGGCATGCTGCCAGCCACTGAGACTTATTTCTTAACTGACATTTGAACATGTTACTAGTTTCTTAGAATGGCCAGGTGAACTCTGGTTGGCTGAAGCCCATCTTTACTTAGCTGGGCTGAGAGAGTCCCACTCCTGACACCGAGTGTGAGGACCCATGTTACTGCATGATAGATTACAGTCTACAACCTAGAACTGTCTGTCTTTGGATTTATGATACTTTTCAGACCATTCTCACACAATAGAACCAGGTCTTCTGAAACAAAAACTTACTATTCACAAGTTACATGTATCCATTTACATATGAATCTCGGGAATGTATAAATTTTGAAATCCTCCCTGCTGCCTGCAGTGTTCAGAAAGCAGCACACGGTAGGCACCAAAAGTGATCGGCATTCTAAATGATGTCCGGACTGAAGACTACCAGCCGCTGTGTCTGTAGCTTCCACATATAAGGATGTAATCAACCGTGGACAATATTATTTTAAAATCCATCAGTATGGAACAGGTATTAACATCATTCCTAAACAGTACTGGATAAGAAATAGTTACAGCATTTGACCTGTACTAGCTATTGTGAGTGATCTAGAGTCAGAGTGGTCTACCCTGGAAGCCTCTCTAGCCATCCCTTGCTTCAAACTCAACCCCGAGTTTGGCCAAAGAGATTTTAAAAGCAGATTCAAAAGTAGCTGGCAAGGCATTCTTTCTCCTCAGCTGAGGGGCTAGCTTCCTCGGAAACCTGAGTGACGCGCGTATTCTTTTCTAGAGGTCAGGGAAGAGGCTGAGAGCGGCAGCCGGTCCCACAGGAAACTGTTAGAAAACAAGTGAGTCCGACGGGGTGAGACTTCACCGGAATAAGTTCCGGAGGCCACTGAAGGATGCCTTCCCGTGTGGGAAACCGAACAACTTCACTGTCGGCTCCTTCCAGCGTCCCCTCTGAGTACTGTCTTCAAGCTTTTCCTTTTTTGAAAAGATCTTGTATTTAGTCAATTAAAAAAAATACTAAAAAATTGTTTCTCGGGCAGGAAAAAAAAAGGGGAGATGAGAATACTTAGTTGTGCCAGATGCTACTGAGATTTTTTTTTTTAAAAGAGACAAATGTACCAATGCAGGTCAGGGGTGAGGAAAAGGACTCTTAAAGACACTTAGAGCTGACAGTAGGTGTCGGAGGGTTGACAATGTAGTGGGAAATTAGGAATAGGATTAGGAATAGGAGCTTTGCCAACTCTGGTTATAAAGGGAAGAGAAAAAAAAACTCTTTTTCTGGACATCTAGGTAGAGAAAGGTTGGAAGCAGAGAAGGAGGAAAAAATGATGAAGGTGCATGCACCTAAGGCAGGTAGGAAAGGCTGGGTCCTGGGTGAGCAGATTAGATACAAGCTGAAGGCCAGACTCGACTTTACTGGAAATGACACAATAGTCTTGTTTGCTAAGATGGCTTCAAAGGACAGCTATGTGCTTCTTGCACACTACACTGTCGTTATCTGTAGTCTTCAACTGTACTTGAACATCAGTAAAACTCAATAGCCAAAACAGTATGTCCACCAATTAATGTTCTTGAATGTGCTATGATATCAAGTTCAGACTCAGCATCAGCTGTTATCAGGGCACTTGCTCGGTGGTCGGAGAGAAGCATGTGTTGTTCAGGATAGGGAGAGAAAGGGAGTGCTAAATTCAGCATCGTGTGGCCTCAGCTGCCTCTTTCAGGACAGCAAACCTTTCTGTTGCGTTGTGATCTACTCTTCATTTGTACACTGGTAATAACATCATAGGTACTTAGGGTCTAACTCATTCCTCACACCAGTTACAAGGTGAGTCTCCATAAATTAAGCCTTTATTACATATAAAGCCAAATTGAAGATAGTCTTCCTGAAGACAAATTCTTTTTTAAAAAAAAAAAAAACTTTTTTCATTTTACATACCAATCCCAGTTCCCCCTCCCTCCCCTCCTCCTGCTCTCCCCGCCTTCTCCCCTCACCACTCCTCAGAGAGGATAAGGCCTCCCATGGGGAGTCAACAAAGTCTGTTAATCACACTGAGGCAGGACCAAGGCCCTCTCCCCTGTATACCTCCATGATCATCTCATCAGATGCTGAAAAAGCCTTTGACAAACTCCAATACCCCTTCATGATAAAGGCCTTGGAGAGATCAGAGGTACAAGGAACATAACTAAACATAATAAAGGCAATATATAGACAAGCCAACAGCCAACATCAATCAAATGGAGAGAAACTCAAAGATTTTATTAAAATCAGGAACAAGACAAGGCTGTCCACTCTCTACATATCTATTCAATATAGTACTCGAAGTTCTAGCTAGAGCAATAAGCAACAAAAGGAGATCAAGGGGATACAAATTGGAAAGGAAGAAGTCAAACTTTTGCTATTTGCTAATGATATGATAGTTTACATAAGTGACCCCAAAAATTCTATCAGGGAACTCCTATAGCTGATAAACTGTAGGCCCATATTTCTATATGGTATGGCAGCCAGGCTCAAAAGCCATAGGATGATGAGATGGTCAAGTAACCTTCCAGACAGGCTGCCGCTAACCTAACAAAAGGTCAGGATGTTGCTCTGCTCCTTTCTTTGTAATTTGGAGGATGCCTGAAAAGAGGTGCTAATTCAGCTAGCATACTGACCAGAAAGACGTGACAGCAAGCACCGGTAGATGTCAATGTGACTAAAAGCCACTCACCTGGTTACCTAGGAAACAGGATGCTAATGGATTTCCCCCCTCAGTTTATGTTTTGATATATATGGCTGTTTGGAGAATAAAGCAGAGGAATTCTTCAGGATGTGAACTCAGGATTTCAAGAGCAAACACTGAGAATCTCCCTCCTGATAAAGCCATGTGAGTTGTGTCTTTATTCCCACACCTCCACACTGGTCCAGAGAGATAGTTTATGTTGGGGTCTGGTCCAGAGAAATAATTTATGGTCCAGGCTAGCACTGGACCCTGACAATAAACACCTTCAGAAATGTGGCGGGATACAAGATTAACTAAAAAAAAAAAAATCAGTAGCCCTCCTATATACAGACGATAAATGGGCTGAGAAAGAAATCGGAGAAATGCTACCCTTTACAATAGTCACAACAACATAAAATAACTTGGAGTACTCTAACCAAACAAGTGATAGATCTGTATGATAAGAAATTTAATTCTTTGAATAAAGAAATTGAAGAAGATATCAGAAAGTTGAAAGATCTCCCAAACTCTTGAATATGAAGACAAATTCTATACTACCAAATGCAAATGAATCATGGGGTGGGGGAGTCTTTACAACGGTCTTCAAAGTTCATAAAGAAAAGGCCAGTGTTGTGTGGAACCGTTGTGGGGGATGTTTCCTTATCAACTGGATAAGGCTTGTAAAAACGACAATCCAAAGGGATTATAATTACAGTTTGTTGTTTTTCTCCTAATAAATCTCCCTAGAGCAAGTAAATGATTAAGTGCTCCAAGTATATTTAAACTGTGATCAAAAGTATCTAAAAAACAGCATTGTAGATACAGTAAAGAAACTTTCCCTAGAAGCCGAAGTTGTCCCCATTGTTGCGGTTTCTTTTTCTCCCCCTCCTGACACTCCTAATCCTCTTCCCACCTCTGCTCTTGATTCTATTAGTGTTACAAAATGTGGTAGTTTGAATGCAATTGGTCCCCATAATCTCATAGGGAACTGCGCCATTAGGAGGTATGGCTTTGTTTGAATGGGTATGACCTTGTTGGAGGAAGTCACTGTGGGGCTAGGCTTGAGGTTCCCTATGCTCAGGATACTGCTTGGTATCTCAGTCAACTTCCTGTTGCCTGAAAGATGTAGGATTCTCAGCTACTCCTCCAGCACCATGTCTACCTGCAGGCCACCAGGCTTCCCACCATGATGATCATGGACCGAACCTCTGCAACTGTAAAGCACCACCTCAATTAAATGCTTCCTTTATAAGAGCTGCTATGGTCACAGTGTCTCTTCAGGGCAATAGAGACCCTAACTAAGACACAAACCTATAGCACATAGTGTTGTTACCAGGCTTTCTTTTTGGCCACCAACCAGCCTCCAAATCATGACCTGGAGACATTGTTACTTATCAGTGTTTGTCCTTAGCTTAGCTGCTATTTTAATCTGTTTCTCTTTATCTACATCTTGCCTCAAGGTTTTTGTTTTGTTTTGTTTTTTAGCTTTTTTTCTTTCTGCTTATCCTGCTTTCCTGCTTTTTGTGTCTGACTGAGTGGTGGCTGCCTGGTTTCTGGCCCCTGTCATGGCCTTCTCTTTCTTCCTCATTCTCTTCTCTCTTGTTCTCTCTCCCACCTAGATTTCTCCTCCTAGTTATCCTCTCTGCCTGCCAGTCCTGCTTATCCCTCTTCTGCCTAGCTATTGGCCGTTCAGCTCTTTATTAAACCAATCAGGTGCCTTTGATAGGCAAGGCGAAACAATAACACATCTTACATAATTAAACAAACGTAGCATAAACAAATGCGACACATCCTCACATAGTTAATTATTCCACAACATAAATGAATGTAACACATGTATGTCTAGTTAAAATAATATTCTATGACACAGTATGCTTCATTTTCAGCAAATTATGTTGAAGGCAAATTATTTGATGGAACTCTATCAAATGTGGCTTCTTCCCAAAGCATCTCTGTTTTGCCAGATATCTTCCAAAAGTGATCCCATGGGTCCTCTTGGAAGGAGGCCTCCTTTGGATGTCAAGAAACAGCATGTCTTCAGCAGGTATGCACTCCAGTCCTTTCCAGGTTATTCCAGAGCAGAAGGTATATGGAGGTATGTGGATTCACCTCCCTGCATTCAGGGACCTAAAGTTTTTCTTCATTACCTTCTAGACCTGACATCAAATAAGCTCTCTTTTCCCTTACTACCTATGAGAGCCAGGCAATCAGACACTAGAGTAGTATTTGGCCAACACCAGGATAGTCACTTTTATAGTTAAGGTCATAAAAGCAGAGGTGTCAAGCCATTGTGAGTTTAGCAGCCATCTGAACTCTCATCAGTGTTTATTGTGAGGATTAAAAGCATAAGGTTCTTTAACAATGGGAAAACCTCATATGAATGGGAGGAATTATTGTAATCCAAATCTGTAAAGATACAGACAAAGAGCAAACAACATTGACAATTTGCTCACACAGCCCTGTGAAGTTAAAGCCCGAGGGTGCTTCAGTCACAGACTGCATTAAAGAGGCGTTCCTAGTGAGCAACATAAAGCACCTGCCTACTCCAAGACCAGAAAACCAGCCCTTCCTCCCCCAGCCCCCAGCTCTCTGCACTGGGAGAATGCTGTTGGGGCTACTGCTGCCACTGGGGGACGGAGCTCTTTGCTTTGGAGCTTTCAGACCAGCACCTGTGAAACCACAGATTAGCATGGTACCATTCAAATTTGATCCAGTTTTTCACCCCAAGGGACAACTGAAAGTTGTCCTTCCCAAAGCCTTTTAAGGAAGTGACATTCCTTTTACTTAGGAATAAAAGGAAGTAAAATCCAATTAACTTGCTATTAATTTAACCAAGCAATCTGAAAGTCTAGTTACATCTTGTAAAAAACAAACAAACAAACAAAAAAAACCCAAAAAACAAAAAAAACAAGAGATCATTTTCTCACAGGACCCCACACCCATGCTATCCCCTCCCCCAGTGCCCTGTGTGACTTGAGAGAAGCTTTATAGCAGTAAAAGGTTTCAGAAGCCCCATCCAAGCTAGATGCCCTGCCTACTCCAGCAGGGCCTAGAGCCAAAGAGACTCTGAGAAATCATGGCTGAAAACAATTACCAGATCCTTTCTTACTCCAGACTTACACATAGTGATGATGGGAAGTTGATTATTTCATTAACTGGTAACTCAATATTATAGTTCCAAAACACCCACAGTTGTAGTCTCTCCTTTTTCTTTGTTATTGGAGAAAAGAAACCACAACCTCCCAAGAAAATGCCTGGGGCCCCATCTCCAAGCAGCCCTCTTCCTCTCCCACCTTCTGTTGTCTTTGTGTCTGCTTCTCCCTGTCCTCAAGGGAAATAATAGCTAGCGATGATTTCCTGCTGGGAGACTACACTTCCCAGTTTCCCTTGTGGACGATAGCAGTCATTTCCACCCCTATAATGGGCCACATCCCATCTTCCCCATAGACATTCTGTCAGTGACAAAATGCTCCCTTTGGGAAGAAACATGGTTCCACCTAAAGTCAGGCCAAGCTGCTCTTTCTTTCCACCTCTGTCCCTCGGCAGCCGCCGTGGATAATCTAACATGTAGACATGAGAATTTTTCACCCCCAAGGCCGAAGACCAAAACTAGACCCCTTTCCCCCAAAGTAAGACATACAGCCTAAAACTGAGTCTTTGCTTCCTAGCTTTCTGTGTGGCAGAGGTCATAAGGAAATTATGTAATCCCTCTGCCTGATGGTAAATCACCTGCCTCCCATTTTACAGCTTCCTGCTCCACATCCAGAGGGAAGACTCCTGCACAGAGAGGTCAAGAAGAAACTGGACAGGCAGGCCTTGCTATGTTTCCCACTCCAGTCTGTTAGGGTGACACTGCACTCCTGTTGACCGGCCATATTTCTACATGGTTGTCTAGAATTAATCGTATGCAAACATAAATATGAAGAGACTTCCCTGTGTCATTAGGTCTTCAGTCAGAACATTCTTTTTCTTTATCTTTTCTTTTCCTTCCTTCCTTTCTTTCTTTCTTTCTTTCTTTCTTTCTTTCTTTCTTTCTTTCTTTTTTCGAGACAGGATTTCTCTGTAGCTTTTGGAGCCTGTCCTAGAGCTCGCTCTGTAGACCAGGTTGGCCTCGAACTCACAGAGATCTGCCTCTGCCTCCCGAGTGCTGGGATTAAAGACGTGCACCACCACTGCCTGGCTCAGTCAGAACATTCTTGCCTCCTGGGAAGTTATAATCAAGCAGACCTGCTATGCTTTCCTCTTGCTAATGTCTTTCCTGTGTAGAGATGTCAGCCATGATGCCAACAGAGTATCCCATCTCCCCTACAAAACACAATCACAAGCAATTTGCCCCTAGCATTTCTTAGATCACTAGAATAATTACAATAATAACTGTAGAGGGTTTCACCAGAACAAACATGACTAAGAAGATTAACCTTGATAGTCAATGAGACTGGATTGAAAAATGCCCAGGAAAGTAAGTGACTATGTCTGCATGGACATTTCCAGACAGGACTGCAAGAGAAGAAGACCCTTTCTGAATATGGATGGCACCATCTCATAGCCTGAGGGCCAGGATGGCTGAACTGTTTGGGAAGAACCAGAAGTTATGGCCTTGTTGGAGGAAGTATGTCACTGGAGGCAGGCTTTGAAATCCCCAGTGTGTGTGTGAGTGTGTGTGTGTGTGTGTGTGTGTGTGTG